>LPNX010429180.1:82490-117340 GCA_001517045.1 Pseudotsuga menziesii | reverse complement strand
GACTAGGGACTAAAGGGGGTTTAGGTAACAAGGGCGGTTGATTAGTAGGAGTTTGTGTGGTATGGGACATGGTACATAGGTCAGACACGTCAGTGTCGGGAGACAGTGGTGGAATAGATTGGAAGGTCGAGGTCATTGGCGCGTATGAGTAAACTCCGAGCCCCATAGAGGAAACAAATGAGGTGGTGGCACCTGAAACAGGTTGTTCAATCATGGGGAGAACATTTTCGGGTGCCGCGGGGGCATTGGGATCATGGTAGGTGAGTTGGTCAACCTTGACCACGCGTCCCTCATGGGGGAACATCATGGTACGAAAAACGGTAGAAGCAACTGCCCGCATGGCATACATGTAGCTCCGGCCAAGTAAAAGGTTATAATCAAGCGGTGCATTGATAACCTCGATGTTCATGAGGACAGTTTTGCCAGCCAGCTGGACGGGGACATTAGTTAATACGCCTTGTGGTTGAGCCGAACGGCCGTCGTAGGCTCGCAACGCAGTAGTGGACTGCTAGAGAGTGGGGGATCCCATTTTCTTCCAGATGGAGGTGGGCATGACACATGTAGAGGCACCTTCATCAATAATGCATCGATGGATGACAAAATTCCGAATGGAAACAGAAACTTGGAATGCTAAAGTGGAAGGCATGTGGGGTTCGGATTGGTCCAAATCAAATGCCATTAAACTCGAATCATTTGGATCGATAGCCCCAATGGCTGAGAGTAAAGTCTTACGTTTCCAAGGGCAGTTTTTTAAGACTTCTAACACAGACATGGCTGCAGGGGATTGGGCTAAGTCATCGACAATGTTGTAGTTTGACGCAGCTTGCGCGTTGGGGTTATTGTTGATACGGTGAAGTGGGAAACGAGGTGCTTTGGGAGCGCCATCTAGTGGAGGTGGAGGTATGCGTAACGCCTGATCAGTGGGATGAGCGTTAGTGGGTTTATCGGCGGGAGGGGCTTCAGGGGTGGAGCCATATTGGTTCCGCTGGGTCTGGAGGTTGACTTCATCGGAGGACATCATCAACAAGTGGTGGGTACCTGAGTCAAGCATGGGTTGATCAGGAGCAGTGTAAGTGATTTGTTTTTGGGTTGGCGCGTTGGCTTGAGGGGGATCCAATGGTTGAGTGTTCACTACGCCTTGGTTTGGTAAGGGGTTTTGCAATACCAAAGGTGGCTGCTGAGGTGGTGGAGGGTTGGGTGGTGCTTGAGGAGCTGCTTGCCCTTGGCGGTGGGCATCTGCAGCCCAAAGTTGCCGAAATCACTCCATGTGTGGGAAAAAATGTGTGTAGTGGCCATAGACCCCGCAAATAGAACAAGCATGGTTTGTTCGCAAATTGGGGTTTTTAGCCTGTTTGGATGGGCGATCAGGGTTTTGGTTAGCAGGGGCCGTGTTATTATTAGCGGGGGGATTAGGGGGTTGACCAGCTTGCTCGGTAGGTTGGTTGTTCCCATGATTTCGGCCCCTGCCACGGTTTTGTTGGCCCTGGTTGCGTTGGTTGTTTTGGTTTTGTTGCGGGTTTTGTTGGGCGTAAAATTGCCCTTGGGCAGTAGGTGGATTCTGAGGTTGCGCAGGTGCAGGAGCAGGCTGCGGTGGATGATATGTAGGTGGAGGCTGCGCAGGTGCAGCAACTTGAGCGGGTTGCTGATAGGGCTGCGGAGCAGGTTGTGGGGTTGCTGCAGGGGTTGCCTGTGGCGGGTAATAAGCGGGTTGGGCTTGTGAGAGCGCAAGAGCTGGTGCAGCCTGCTGGTGGTAGTAGGGCTGAGGTGCGACCGGGGGGGCGTAGGCTGGATTCGCGTGACCGAAACACTAAGGTGGACATGAGGGTCCATGGGAATGGTGGTGATGTTGCATGGGAGCATACGAGTTGGTGGCTCCAGGCTGTGAGGTAGCCCGCGAGAGGTCAGGGCCAGGGGTAGGACATGCTATGGAAAAAGGTTGAGGATGCGAAGATATATGGCCAATGATGCCTTCGGCAGCGTGGGATGCCCCCACCGCATCATGCTGGGAGGACTCGCCGCGAGGGGCATCAGGTATGATGGTATAGAGATAACCCGACTGGGCGTAAATGAGGTCGAATTGTTGGGCCTTAAGGATGGCCTCTTCTTCAGACTGGGGTCTTTCAGATGCCACATCCTTAGCGATGATAGGAAGAAGGGATTTGAGGAACCAATCAAGGAAGATCCGGTCGTCTAATTTGATCTTGCATAAGCTACGGCGTCGACGCCACTCATGAATGTGGTCCGTGATGTGGGTAGCCGTGCTTTGTCTGCATGATAGGAGGATCTCAACGCCTGCATCATAGCAGATGGGTAACTGGAAGAACTGCAGGAAGGTCGAGGCAAGGGAAGCAAAGGTGGCATGGGTTCCATGGGGTAGCTCGATATACCACTTGGCCGCAGAGCCAGTGAAGGTGCGCTGTAATAGACGGAGGCGAATGGAGTCATCCACTATGGAGTTGGAGGAACACCATAGATGGAAATACATAATGTGGTTTTGTGGGTCCTCACCTGCCTTGCCCTCGAACTTAGGGATGTTAGAGGGGAGCTTGGTGGGCATGTAAGGCCACGCTGGGTCGTGTCTGATAGGGTCGTTGGTCAATCTGGCTAGGTCAGGTAGGTTGAGGCTAGCCATGAATGGAAAACTGGAAGAAGGATGTGACACGGTAGTGTGTTGGACCAAGTTGGGGCCGATGCCCCCAAGTGGAGTGGTAACATGAGGGAGGTTACCCCCCGGTGGGGGAACTAAGGTGGTATAGGACGGTCCTACACCACCATGGGTAGTATGAGTCATTGATGGAGTGGGGATGGGTATTCCTGCTGCGGGAATAGGTGCCGTGAGGGGAACGGTAGACGGGGGCCCCGTGGAGGGCATACCCAAAGTAGGTGTGGTAACTGGTGTAGTGGTGGATGTGCCACCAACAGTTTCGACCAAGATGGGAGTGGGAGTCACGCCAGCCATGGGGCTAGTAGGGGCAGTGTAAATGGGGTTCTCGGATTCTGGCTCAGAATCGGAGGTAAAATAAGGGGTGTCAATATCTGGTGACTGAGTCCTATGCCGCTGACGAGTGGAGTCGAGTGACAAGGCTCGAGATCTATGATAAGTGGTATCAAGTGAGGATGGTTTGCGTTAATGACGGGTGGTTTCAAGTGAACCGTGCTGTGGGGGTTTGCCTCTGAGGCGCCGAGAATGTCTCGGGAATTCAATGGTGACAACTGGTGTCAAATCTCTATGGATTGAGGTGAGTAAAAAACAGCTCAAACACCCTAATGCAACCGAGTGTGCAGAAGGA
Organism: Pseudotsuga menziesii; assembly: GCA_001517045.1. Classification (NCBI taxonomy): domain Eukaryota; kingdom Viridiplantae; phylum Streptophyta; class Pinopsida; order Pinales; family Pinaceae; genus Pseudotsuga; species Pseudotsuga menziesii. The sequence continues at coordinate 114,050 of LPNX010429180.1, read as the reverse complement.
GAGCTCAAAAAATAGGGCACTCAGGCCAACAACCAACTCAAAACACCCATTGTAACAGTGTGCTACAATAGGCAGAGTGTCAACAGAAATGGTCAAAATACCAACAAGTAGCAGGTTGTCTACAAAATAAAAAATGGTGGACTCGCTTAGACCAAAAGGAGGTAAGGGAGCATGCAAACACCTAACTAAAAGTATTCTGACTCAACTAGACATATCCTCTGCAAGGTGATGAAATCCAAGTCAGACAATATGAATAGGAAATCCAAGTGGCTGAGATATCCCCCTACCAGGAGGGACACCGGGAAGTCAATCCTAGAAGAATGGCAACTAAGATACCCCGTTCATGACACGTCTAGAAAGGTAAATTTGCCGCTTGGTCCTTTTACCGCAATACCCCTATACAGGGATATCCCGAGAACTGCGAAAGGTAGCCCTTCAGTTACTGAATGGAGTTCAGTATTCCACTCAGGCCTTCGGAACCAATCTCACGACTTCAACCCTCCTAAGGGAGAGGCCTTTTGGTAAACTGGTTATGACCGTGCCAAAAAATACTAGGGGATTTTGGTTCCCTAATTGGACAAAAGCTATGTCTCAAGTGTAAGTAACCGAGGGGTGTTATTGGAAGCCTATCCCCCCGATCCTACCTAACTACAAAGATTCTTTTGTGTTCCCCAAGTGGGGTTAGAATGTTGGTTGAGTTAAGTAGTTTTTAAGTCTCACTTGAATTAGGTGATAGAGTGTGTGCTCATGAGGTGATGAACTAACAGTAATATTGAATTCAAAATTTAAACATGCAAAATTTTCTGAAATAAGAATGTTGAAATTTTAAAAACAATGCTGTAAAAAGGTAACAGAGATTATGGTGCAAAAAAGGCTATAGGGGAGGAGGGCTGTACGTAGAACAGATGGCTGTGCAGATGCAGAAAATAAGGCAGCAAAGGGGCTGGGGTCAAATATAGAAAAAACTGCAGAAATCAGACCGCGGGTCTGTGGCTGGGTCGTGCGGTCGGACCGCGGGTTTGAAGGAAACAGACGCGGTCGGGACGCGAATGTGGAAGGAAAATACACGGTCGGGTCGCAGAGAAAGGGTTCAAAGGCGTGGCTGGGACATAGGAAAATGGCCGACAGGTGCGGTCGGACTGCAGAAAACAGGCTGATTAGCCACGTCCGGATCGCAGGTAACAGACTTGAATCCGTCGGTAGGGCACGGGAAAAAGTCCGAGAGCTGCGGTCTAGTCGCAGGTAAAGGCCTGAAACACGCGGTCGGGCCGCGAGTGCGGAAGGAAAAAATGCGGTTTACGGCGGCCGAAAGCGACAGCCGAAAGGAAAAAACAAAAACTATTGCAGAAAATAAAACAGTGGAGTTGCCAAAACTGTAGCTAGGGTTTTACCCCTAGCTTGTGCGAATGAGCACCTACTAAGGAAGATGGTTTCCTTAGTATCAGTTCAATAAAATGTAAACTAAAAGCTATAACAGAAATAAAAAAACTAAATCTAAACATGTGCATGAAACAAAACAGCAAAATATAAAGAATGGTTTTTTATCGATATTACCTCCAATGTGGAGGTTGGTGAAGCCCTTTGCACTGATCCGAGAGGTTGCTCCGAGCTCCAGCTGCTCCTTCTCTTTCTCTAGTGGTAGAAATGGGCCAAAAGGGGGTAGATAAGGTAGTGAACACTTTTTGGGTGTTAACAGCATCCCCAGTGATGCATACCTTTGCCTAGCTGGAATGGGGGGTGAAGCTATGTACCCAAGCGCATCCTTCCATAGGATCCATACATCCAAAAAAAATCCTTCTGAGAAGCTATGTACCCCAAAGACATACTTCTGATAGCTGTGAATCCCAAACACACCCTTCTAAGAAGCCATGTACTCTAAGTGCGTACTTTCATCATCTCTCCTGCATTACACACAATCACGTAGTTCACATGAGATGTCATCATGAAAATTTCAATCATAGATTTTCAAATCTATCTTATGCATAGAAAAATTTCCAAATATCAAACAATCAATAACATTGATAGTCAAATCAAAATCTGGATTCACAATTATGCTTCCTACAGAAAATCAGATTTTTGCAACCATGAGGCCATCCTTATATTGTTTGGTTTTTGCAAGTAGGAGCACTTATTCCCTACTTACACATACTTCCCAAAACATGGACATTCAAATACAATTGTCATCCTGACGCCATTTTAGATCAGGAAAACAGTCAATTATCAATCAACAACAAAATTTAAAATCTATTCTGTTTAGAGGTTAGAGATCCTTCTCATAGCACATGGCAGTTTCTTGCCTTGGTTTCATTGGGTATAACCAGAATGCTCTGTTCAGGTCATTCTTCTTAGAGTATTCAAGAAGTTTTGATATGATTGTACATACATTCGAGGGTCATCTCCTCATGGAACTACAATTTCGCATGCATGCATCCTCAGCCTATACATAGGTTCCACCTTACCTTCAAAGTATCCTTTAGTGAACCCTCTGTAATATCCTGCAAGTCCCACAAAATATATTAGATCTGTCATCTTTCTTGGAGCATATCAACTCATAATGCCCTCAATTATTTCAGGGTCTACATATATTCCTTTATCCGAGATAATGTGACCTGAACAATGAATCCTATCTTTATAGAAGTCACATTTTCTCAACTCTGCATACCACTTATTCTCCCTGAGCAATTTCAAAATCAGCGTCAACTGTTCCACATGTTATTCCTCATTCTTTGAATAAGTAAGAATATCATCAAGGAAAACAAGAAAAAATTTGTCCATGTACCTTCTGGAAACATTATACCTGAGGCACATTAACGTAGCTGGTGCATTTGTGAAACCAAATGGTACCACTACAGATTCATAAGGTCCATACCTTGCTCATTTCATTTGATCAAAGGGGTCTTCAATTCTAGGAAAAGGATACTTTTTCTTCTCAGTGACTCTGCTCAGTTATCAGTGATCAATACACAACCGGAGTGTACCATCTTTATTTTTCACAAATAGGAGTGGTGCTACCCAAGGAGACACACTTGGCCTGATGTACTTCTTCTCCAATAACTCTCACAGCTGCATCTTCAGCTCTAGCATTTCTGGGTTGCTCATCCTGCAGGGTGTCTTGGACACTGGTGTTGCTCCAAGCACAATTTCAGAGGTAAACTTAATGTCCCTCTTTGGGGGAAACCATGGAATTTCATTAGGAAAAAAAAACATGGAAAAACATCCCTGAATTCATGCAACACTTGAAGGCCCTCCAACCTAGGAGTATCATTCTCTGCTACCTCTAAAACATGCGCTGCATACCCTATGCAACCTTTCCCACAGAACTCCTTCAGCTGCATTGCTAAAGACTACCTTCCATAGATCACTTTTGGAATTCCTTTCACCACCTTTAGTTTCCCTTATTCATCTAAGCCCTCAAAATTATTGTTGTAACAATCATACCACATGGCAGTTGCCTGCCTTGGTTTCATTGGGTATAACCAGACTGCTTTGTTCAGGTCATTCTTCCTGCAGTCTTCAGGAAGTTTTGATATGATTGTACATACATTCGAGGGTCATATCCTCATGGAACTACAAGTTCACATGCATGCATCCTCAGCCTATACATAGGTTCCACCTTACCTTCAGAGTATAATTCAATGAACCCTCTGTAATATCCTGCAAGTCCCACAAAATATATTAGATATGTCATCTTTCTTGGAGCATACCAACTCATAATGGCCTCAATCCTTTTAGGGTCTACATATATTCCTTTATCCGAGATAATGTGACCTGAACAATGAATCCTATATTTATAGAAGTCACATTTTCTCAACTCTGCATACCACTTATTCTCCCTGAGCAATTTCAAAATCAGCCTCAACTGTTCCACATGTTCTTCCTCATTCTTTGAATAAGTAAGAATATCATCGAGGAAAACAAGTAAAAACTTGTCCATGTACCTACTGGAAACATTATTCTTGAGGCACATAAACGTAGCTAGTGCATTTGTGAAACCAAATAGTACCACTACAGATTCATAAGGTCCATACCTTGCTCATTTCATTTGATCAAAGGGGTCATCAATTCTAGGAAAAGGATATTTTTTCTTCTCAATGACTCTGCTCAGTTGTCAGTGATCAATACATAACCGGAGTGTACCATCTTTATTTTTCACAAATAGGAATGGTGCTCCCCAAGGAGACACACTTGGCATGCTGTACTTCTTCTCCAACAACTCTTGCAGTTTCATATTCAGCACTAGCATTTTTGCTATGCTCATCCTGCAGGGTCTCTTGGACACTGGTGCTGCTCCAGGCACAATTTCAAAGGTAAAATTAATGTCCCTCTTTGGGGGAAACCATGGAATTTCATTAGGAAAAACATCCCCAAATTCCTGAAACACATGAAGGCCCTCCAACCTAGGAGTATCATTCTCTTCTACCTCTAAAACATGCGTTGCATACCCTCTACAACCTTTCCCATGGAACTCCTTCAGCTGCATTGCTAAATACTGCCTTCCAGAGATCACTTTTGGAATTCCTTTCACCACCTTTAGTTTCCCTTCTTAATCTAAGCACTCAAAAGTCTTGTTGTAACAATCAAGATTTTCTCTATGTGCTTCCAACCAATCCATTCTAATGAGTATATCACATCACCTGAGTGGCAACACATTCAGATATGCACAAGTGACTAACTCAACCATGACCAATGGACATTTCCTTACCACCTCACTGACCTTCTTCTTTGTTCCAGTGGCTAGTTGGATTAACTATGATATTCTATGCTTTGACTTCTTCAAAGTGCACATCTCAATAAGTCCATGGGTGATATAGCTATGAGTGGATCCAGGGTCAATCAAAATAGAAACAGTTTGTTAAACAATATCACCCTCAACATCCACCACACTTGAGTTATGACCTCCCTGGTGGTCTTCTAACACTACACAAACTTTAGGAATGGTCCCTGCTTCTTGACCCACATTTCTAGCTTCTTGGGTGCTGTGGAATTGACCTTCATTCCCATTTTCAAGTAGGCAATTCCTGCACAGATGGGGTTCTCCACATCCCCAACATTTGATTGGTTTCCTTGGATTTTCCCTCATCACTCTTGTTGGATCAATCATAGCTTGTGATGGCTGCCTTTGCTTCTTCAAGAGATGAGAAGGCTTAAAACCTTTCTTCCTTGGGTCAAGCTTCTCATTCTTCTTGTGGGAATTTCTCCTACTCCCTTCTATCTCTATTAACTGATGCCCCGCTTTTACCTGTCTTTGGAGGTATGCCAAACTCTGTAGCATGACTGTAGTCAATTGGTTTTTCTCTACCAGTGCCTTGATCATCCTTTTATTTTGTTCTTTGCAACCCTTCAATTCTACCCTCAGGATTCTTATAGTAGCTGCAGCATCTGGGGAACTCTCTTGTTCCCTCTTCTCATCAGCTTTAGTTTCATTTTCTTGGATATTGTAAACTGGCCTTACATACCCTTCTTCATGTGGAAAACTCCTGCGCAAATGGGGTCCTCCATATCTCCATCATTGGAGTGGATTTATGTTCTCTTATGGATCTCTTGGCTTTTCTCTCATAGCATCTTCCCCATGTCCACAGGGATCCTGTGCACCATCCATGCTCTTAATATTCTTGGCACTAATATTATTTGATCTTCTTGGTCGGACCAATACCAACTTTTCAATCTGCACTATAACTTTGCAAAATGTGTTAACATAATTTGTTAGAGAATCTCAGAAATTCAAAAATTACTTACCAATTGCTTATTGCAGGCACGAACGATCAATATCATAGTAGAATCAAGATATATGGTTAAGGTGCATTTCGTCGGGTTGGATAAGTTTAGAAATTATTCTAAATAGCACTCTTTCTCACTGAATTTTTCTTTTTGCAACTAATTTCCTTGGCACATTCATACCAATGTTGCAACAAGCAACTCTGTTAAACCACAACCTGGGTGTTCTCTTCCATTTTAACTGTTCAACTTGGCACATTTAGACCCTAATGCTGCAACGCACAACTATGATACCATAATGTAACGTCCCCATACCCCATGATGCGGATAATTTAAAATTTTTGCTTCAAGAACCTTTGTTCTTCTTTTCAAACAGAAGGCATGGGTTTTAACACACTCTTCAACTCCTTTTGATACCTCCATGTCCATGAACCCAGTACCCATACACCTTACTGATATTTAGAATAATTTAAAAATTATCCTTTCTTTCTCTTAAACACAGTTGTGGGTCATGTTCATCCTTGTACGTCCATGTTTAAGCATAAACATCATTGTAACAGTTGTTCTGAAGCTTACAGAGCCAATCTGTAACTAGAACAGTTGTTTCCAAACTGAACTGAATTTTTCAACTTTCACCTTCTGAGTTTCAACTTTGGAATGCATAAATCCAACAATGCAATATGTTCACTTGTCACCTTTCTGATTTTCAAGTTCTGATTTTTTGCCTTCCGATTTCCGACTTCAGAGTGCGAAAATCCATGTAACGCTTACCTTTATTCTTGGTTTCCCAATTTCCGACTTCCGACTTTCGGCTTCAAGAATCAGAAATCCAACTTTCCTTAGGATTTTCAGCTATCTTTATGCTTTCCTACTTCCCGAATTCCGCTTTTCGATTTTGGGAACTGGAAATCCAACTTTCCTTAGAACTTTCAGCTATCTTTTCTCTTTTCGACTTTCGACTTCCCGACTTCCACTTTTTCGGTTTCAGGAATCAGAAATCCAACTTTCCTTAGAAATTTCAGCTATCTTTCCGCTTTCCAACTTCCGAATTTTCAACTTCCTCTTTCCAGTTTCAGGAATGAGAAATCCAACTTTCCTTAGAACTTTCATCTGTATTTCCGCTTTCCGACTTCCACTTTCTGATTTTGGGAATCGAAAATCCAACTTTCCTTAGAACTTTCATTTATCTTTTCGCTTTCTGACTTTCAACTTCCTGACTTCTGCTTTCCAATTTTAGGAATCAAAAATCCAAATTTCCTTAGGACTTTAAGCTATCTTTCCACTTTTGACCTCCCGACTTCCGCTTTTTGATTCCGGGAATCGAAAATCCAACTTTCTACCTTAGCCTTATTATGTCTTGCCAATTTTCAACTTTCGACTGTCCAACTTCGAAAATTGAAAGACCAAATATTCCTTAGATATTTTGTCTGGCTTTCCGCTTTCCAAATTCTTCCTTCTGCAGGTAGATACCAAGTTGTGGAAACCAACTTTTCCCCTTCTCTTTTTCTGTCCTGCCAACTTCCAAATTTCAACTTCCACCCTCTGCAATGGACTTCGGAAATTGGAAATCCAGTTTTCTTCCTTGAACATTTCCCCACCTTCTGACTTCCGACTTTCACCTTTCGTAGGCGGATTCCGAAAGTTGGAAAACACATCTTTCCTTTACTTAACCGCATTTTTGACTCTTTACCGGGATTTTAGCCTCCATGATCATAAATACATTGTAGGGAAATAACATAAGGCACAAACAGATGCAAACGACATTAAACATACAAGGTCTAAACAATCAATTATAGGGACATTCATACACAAGTAGAAATCTACTTGATTATCAACAAGCATTCCACATGAACATAAAAATTCATCATATTCATAAGCATTCTACATAACCAATATAGTCATTCATAAGAAAATACATTGCATAAATAGTGTAACAAAGACACTTATCTTGATGATCAAGTTGTCCCGCGACTAGCTATGTCGCTGCAACCTTCCACCCAACCATAGGCTAGTGTGCTCATTAATCTATCAACACATTGCCACCCTCGAGCTAGGCATGATTTTCACAAGGAACTAGGGAACAACAAAATCACACACAACCATATATTTTCAACACATAGTTAAGACAACACCTATATGGTATTATCAGACTTCCCAGCCAAACCAACACCTAGTTGGGTTAATAGGCTGCAGGCTTATCAAGCCAACACTTGCATTAAGGACCGACCAAACCAACAGATGGGTTCACAGGCCCAAAGGACAAACCATCTCTCATAGTTGGGTTAACAAACTATCCAGCCAAGAATCACACACAAGGCCAATGCAAAACAAGACTAAGCCAATACCAAGATCCAATTGGGTTAACAGACTATCCAACCAAGGATTACACACAAGGCCAATGTAATACAAGACTCAGCCAATTCCAAGGTCCAATTGGCTTAGCATGCCCCAGGGCCAATCCAATATCCCTTGGGTTTATAGGCTGTTAAGGCAATCGAAAGGTAAAATGACTAAGCTAGTGGCTCATGCAAGAGCTAAGGACACCTCCAGAATATATTTCTGGCTTGACATCCACACTACCTACATCCCAACACAAGATAGCATCCCTTTCTTTGATCAACAGTACTTTAGGCTCTGCCTCCCTTCTAGTGCTCTCCAAGGCATGCAGTAAGGATCTACCAACCACTCTTATCTTTTCCTGAGGTTCCTTTTTGAACTAGGTTAAGAAGTGCATTCCTGTTCTCTTCCACTCCTCAGTCTTTCATACCATTAGATCCAAAACTAGGGTACACAACACAAAAACCACACTGTAAACCAGCAGAACATGATCCTCATTGTACATATGGAAAACACTCTAACAAAGGATTTCTACTATAGGAAAACACCAACATTGGGAAACAACATATGACCACTATGTCTTATGAAATCGAGTGATCTCCACTGCTCATTCGCTCAGTAAAACAACTAGCTTCTTTGTCAGGGAGAATGACCCAAAATGGTGAATGCTGAACAACAAATTGATAATCATAGACAATACCACGGTTGTGCAAATAGGGTAAACACACAATGCACATGAGCAGACTGGGGATCTCGAATGTATGGAATGGTTCGAATGAACAACAATCCCCCAAGTGATTGAGGAGGACTGAGAAAAACCCAAATGTGACCTCCTATGATGGAATGGGCACACATCATGTGCTTTCTTCTTGCAGAAGCAAAAGTGTGGCTTCCTCAAGGTTGCAATCCTGTGTAGAATGGAGTCTTCCATGCCTTGCACTGCCCCAGACATTAAATGACTCAAACACCTTCTAGAAAGAATAAATGATTAAGTACAAAGGACAAAAGGTAGCGAAGGATTCATGGGTTTCCCCATTAACATCTGGTAACACCCTATTGGCTCAAGGGTTTGACTAAATCCCCACCCTATCCCTTGTGGAATCATGCCCCCATCTCTTTCACGTTGCAGTCCCATAGATAGTCATGGTATTTTACTAATTTCATATTACATGATATATCAAAATATATATACTGTGCTTCACTTAGCACTATAATCATAGGTATTATCCTTGATCACCTATTCAAAAAACATTCATCAATGGCAGGGCCTTGGCCTTGAGCTCCATGCCATGATCTCAATACAATATTTACATCATGTATAATTAAATACCATGGGGTCAAAACCAGGGGTATTGTGGCGAATCCCAATGGGGATTTTGTTGTTTGCACAGATGTGAGAAAAGAAGGACTTGGTGGAGTCCTTAAGAAAAATGACTACACAATCTATTATGAATCACGTAAATTAAAAGAACATGAACAAAACAATCCCACACATGATCTTGAACTAGCTTTCATCATCCACGCCTTGAATATGTGGAGGAACTATTGTATGGGGATGAAGTTTTTGCTAAAGACAGACAACATGATTCTCAAGTATTTATTCGACCAACCAGATTGAAATGCCAGGTAGGCCAGATGGTTGGCCTTCCTTAGCAAGTACCACTTCAAATTAAAGCACATAAAAGGAAAGGAAAACAAAATTGTTGATGCTTTAAGTCGATGATCTCATATGTTGTATGAGGTAACTTTGAGTCAAATTGATTCGTACTTGCACGATAGGATTAGAACGACAAGTAGGGTTGACCCTTTCCATGTTGAGTTCCTTAAAAATATGCAGAAGGGTAGGTTATTCCAACAACAGAAGGACTATAAGGTAGAAGAGTCAGGATTATTGTAGTCTAAAGAGAGACTATATGTCCATGATGAAGGAGACATCGGGTCTAACATTCTAACAGAGTTTCATAGAAATCCCTACTTGAGGCACCCAAGATATCAAAAGATGATATCAGCAGTGAAGAAACACTTTTTATGGCCCAAGTTAAAGGCCGACATAGCACTATTCATCACAAAATGCCAAGAGTGAAAACTTGTCAAAGCATAGGACCAACATCATTCAGGGTTTCTTCAACTGTTACCCATTCCATAATGGAAATGGGAGGTTATGAGTATGGATTTCATTATGGGATTTCCTAAGAGAAAGAAACACAATGATTACATATTTGTAGTAGTTGATAAGTTGTCCAAAGTAGCACACTTTATTCTGGTAAAGTTGACATAGAAAGCAATTCACATTGCAGACATTTTCCTAAAATAAATATTTCGATTGCATGGGATATACAAGGTAATAATCTCGGATCGAGATACAAAATTTAATGGTAAATTCTGGAGATCTTTATTCTATGGATTAGAGACACAATTAAATTTGAGTACCTCCTACCACCCATAGACAGATGGACAGACAGAACGAGTAAATCAAATCTTGGAGGACATGCTTAGAATGTACATAATGAACAATCCCACAAAGTGGGAGGATTACTTGCACCTCGCAGAGTTTGAATACAACAACAAGTACGATACCTCCACCAAAATTAGTCCCTTCTAGGTACTCTGTGGGAAAAAGTGTAGGACATTGGTGACTTGGGATAGACTGGTGGACAGACTCATGCTAGGGACATATTTACTAAAATACCTAGAACAGTTAGTCACCAAAGTGCAACATAATCTAGAAGAGGCACAAGACCGCCAGAAAATTTATGCGGATAAAAAGAGAAAGGATAAATATTTCCAAGTCGGCGAACATGTTTATTTAAAAGTAAAAGAAAAAAGAAGCTCATTGATCCTGGGGAGGTGCATAAAGTTGGCACCAATATTTTGTGGACCCTTTGAGATACTCACCAAGAAAGGGCCAGTGGCATATGAATTAGGTTTACCTGCTCATGTAAAAGTTCATAATGTTTTTCATGAATATTTATTGAAGAAATATGTCTATGATACTAAACATGTGATTGATTAGTCCTTGCTATAGGTAGAAATTGAAGGGGAGTTTATGCCAAAGCCCCTTCACATTTTGGACTAGAGGGAAGTACAACTCAGGAAGCAAACTATTGTCCAGCTAAAATTCCAATGGAATCAATTTGGGCCTGATGAGGCCACATGGGAGAATGAAACCACCATGAAAGAGGATTACCCCGTCTTGTTTCATAAATTCATTTCTAGTCCCTATAACATTGGCATGGTGTTTTTCTAATAGGGGAGGGATGTAATATCCCTAATTTTTAGCTTAACTATATTGGGCATGAGTCCCACTTCACATGATTTACTTTGATGATATATTTATGTCTATATGTTGGGCATATGCCTTCACTGCACATGATTTATGTTGGTTATATACATATACAGGGAATTAGCCCCAGTGCACATGTTTTATTTTTTTGTTATATGATTCTATATTTGGCATGAGCCCTGTTGGACAAGGACTATTGTTGTTGTACTGGGCATAGGCCCTGATGTAGTTGATTTTTTTATTATGTGATTGGGCACAATCCTTAATATACTGAGATGATATTTTTATGATGTATTGTGTAGAAGAATGATATACATGATTGATTTCTATGACGTGTTGGGAATAAGCCCTGGAGCACATGGGTTATGAGACTATGTGTTGAGCATAAGCTTTGGAGCACATAGGTAACCCCAGGAAGTAAAATATAAAAGTGTTGGGCACAAGCCCAGGATCACATGGGTTATGAGACTATGTGTTGAGCGTAATCTTTGGAGCACATAGGTAACCCCATCAAGTAAATGATGAAAGTGTTTGGCATAAACCATAGAGCACTCCAAAATGATGTTGAGAATAAGTTTTGGAGCATCGAAACTTTAGCCATTGTATACCTAGGTGTATTGTACAAATGCATCCTAGTACTAGTGTTGAGCAAAAGGCTCTAGAATTTCACTAGTGTAATGAACGTTTGATAGTATTGAGCATATAGCACTAGGGGTTACTATTAATTAAGGGTGTTGAGTTGGAAATACTCTAAATAGCATTGAACCTTCATCATACTTATTTAAGTCGATTAATTGTGTTGGCACCAAGATTTGAGCCCCCAAGGTCAAGCGAGGGGAGGTCGTTCCCGGGCAACAACAGAACTGCTTTTGACCACGCCTCTGGCCCTACGCAATCAGAGAGGGATCTCTCATTTGTCACCAGAGTCTGCTCTACATAAGATGTTTAATCTTGTGTGTCACTAGAGTCTACTCCGCATAGGATTTCAATTAGCATAATCAGGGGGCTAGGATCCTAAATGGGGCAAAGTATGTTGAGGAAAGGAGTATGGTGGGATTATCGGGGGCAAGGGACCATGGGAAAATGGAGTCGAAACCTACGTAAGAAATGATTACAAAGGGAAAGAATGACATGGGGTTGAAAACAGAGGAAAGATAGTCACTAATCTCCCAATCAAGAGATATTTAGTGGGCGATTAGAGGACAAGAAGGGACAGTCCATCGCATGGAGCACCAACAAGATGAATTCCATGCAACTTTAGAAGAACCATTGATAAATGCCTGGAACAATAGTAGGAGCATAGCGAGTATGAATTCCTAACCGTTATAAACTAAGTTGCAGACATGAAAGCAATCAACAAACTGGAATGGAAACATGAAACACATTTACACGTAAAGGGAAATACATATTGGGAAAAGCAATGACACATGAATCTCTACCATGAGAAATAGTTCTTTCACTGCAATTTATTCATACACATGTATCAATTTTTACAAATGGGGAGCCTCATCCTGGGAATGTTTCCCAATCCAATTTACTAACTCCTTTCTCCCTCTATCGGGAGCATTTTCATACACTCCTATTGCTGAGATTACCGAATTAAAAACTATTACAAGTCGCCATCAGGTGTTACTAGTGCAAGGAGTGGACTATCACCACATTTTACAAATATAAACAGACATTATGGTGCTAGTGGCTACATTCGTCCTGGGTAACAGTTCGACACGCTCAGCCGCCATGATGGATGATGAGTATGATGCCTCCTCCTAGGATTTGAGGTGTGTGCTTCCACCATGTTCAAATGCATCTTTCCACATGGGCACACACTGGCGAGGTAGTCAGAATACTTCCCTAGTCTAGTCACATCCGCCACCTCCTTCCTCGCTTGGTAACACTATTATACATGGGCTTTGGATGAAGTGTCGCATTGTTTCTGGTTGAGATGAACCTATGGGGTGGCTTGTCATTCTTGTACTTCTCACCTCCAATGAGGTGAGCTCTCCCGCAAGCACTAGGGTGCAGCGTATCTACACCAGCCCCACCACCCTTGGAAAGTGGACTTCACAAATAGGGATGTTAGGGCTTTAAACCCCCGACACTCCCATATGAACAAATGTTTATATAGGGAACAGTCAATGGATGTCCCCTTCTGTGGAGGCTTTGGTGGGAGCGATGGTATCAGGGGTTCCTGGAAAAATACTTACGTGGAGAAAGTGTCCAGGCCTCGCGTTGTTGGAAATGCTGGTATCATGTCTAGGCCCTGATGGCTAGTGTCATCGTTGGAATGCAAATACCAAGGCAATGAGTGAGTATCGAACCTTCTCACCAACCATCAACACCCCCAGATGAATAAGCTTCTCAAACTAGATCTTCATTGTCAAACTCTATCAGGCCTTTGCAGCTTCGTGGAGAAGTAGAACTAGGGTTCTAGAGATGTGTTAGTTCACTCTTGTTGAACTGAAAGCAGTATTTATAAGGCTTCGAGACTGATCTTCGCAAAGGTTGGTCAACATTCCTGCACACTCTGTCATTAAGTGTATATGGTATTAATATGTGTGAAGGCACAAGCAAAGTAATCTTCTACTTGATGGGGATCTAGTCACTTTGTTTCATCGATCGTGGCGCTTCACCATCGGCTGCAGGAAAGATTTCATGTACACCATCTGGTGCAAATGAAGTCGAAAACGGAATGGACTCCCACATTGTGGTGGCTTTGCCCCGTGTGAGTAGCAGATTCACCAGTTACTTTTCTTACTTCTGCAGGCCAGTTCACACAAAAGCCGACTATCTACAGGGAACATCATTCTGCCATAGGGATGGCTCCCCTTGAAGTAAACCACATGCCACACCTGCGAATCAAGGAAATTAGTGCCACTGGACAAGACTTCCACCTCAGGCATATCCCGAATGGCGTCGAAGGAATTGGCCAATCTGCAATGGGGCAGATTACAGGCGTGAACTCCTCCTCCGCTGTCACCTCCACAATGGATAGGAAACCTGTACCTTGGGAGTCTTCTTATTCGTATGATCAAAGGAATATTTTACATCCACCGTCCATGTTCCATTCATCCTGCCACAAACGTTTCTCCTCTGAACACCGCAGGTAGTTCTGGATCATGACACATTCTTAATCACCGATCAAGACCGACCTTTCATGCAACCGTCGATTCGAGTGGGCCCCACCATCTTTCGCAATGAGAAACTTTGATATTCATCCATGCTAGTTCATATTGCGAAATGAACCGGAGCCTTAGATTTATCTCCTTCTTCATCACAGCCATTGATCTTCGTGACCTCTACCGCCCTTTTGTGATTTGAGATTTTAGTTTTACATGTACAATTATGGGTCACGAAATTAATTTAAGCTATAGATCTGCTCTAGACCTTATCTCAGCCGTTGAAAGCTTCATATCTTTAACACGTTTCGCAATCTGGGAAGGAAGCTTTGATCGTGCATGTTTTCTCACACAAAGTGGTTTGGAGCCGGTGATCCACCTTTGATCAATCATAGCCTTTGCTTATGACCCCTGCCCAATGCTAACAGTGTGCCTACCGCTTTCCTCATTGAAGGGTGCCTATACAAGATTTAAGGGACTGAGACCCCTACCGAACCTCTGTCAAGCCCTTAGATCAACTATTAAAAATGGAGTGTTAACAACTAGCTCCACAAGGGATGCTATCCTCCCAGTGAGGTAGCAAAGAACCCCCATAGACCAAGTGCCAAAACCATTGGGCCACCTTCAGTATTTCTTTGGCATCTCCATTCTGCTCCATGTTACTGCTTCGGCGAATTCATGCCACTCTTTGCAAATCATGCTGGTGACTGTAAACCTGTGCTGGTAACTGAAAATGAAAACAAACTGAAAACAGTGATGAAGGAAATGATCGATAACAGCTGAGCTTATTTTCTCCTACCTACTCTACCTAACTTTGTACACAAGTCCGATTAAGTGAAATCCGACTTCCAATGAACCCAATCAAGCAACTTGCCTAATATTCATGTTCTTGTATGGTGCTTGATGGACATAAATGAAACAGATAATGGGAGAAGGAAATGATAAACAAACTTATCTTTAAGGCAGAGATGCCACCAATCATTGCCTTCACCCAGACCCTCCATGTATTTGGCCACGGGGTTGTAGAAACCACGACAACCTCCAGCACATTCTGTCACCTACTCATGGGAAAGTTGTCTAGATCTTCTTGCTTCTAGGGAGTTGTCAGGATGACACTTGGAAGATTGTAGACGAGGGCCCACAGAATCTCTCTCCAATGGAACATCCCTCTCTCCGCTCGAAATTTCTGTAACAAGGGCTTGATGTGCTTCGAGAGGAAACTCTTTAGCTTCTTTGGTGGAACCGACTGGGCATATTCCTCCTATGTGAGGTGGTGTTCCAAAAGGCAGAGTATCATAAAAAGTGTTCATTTGTAAGCTGCTGCATCTGTGTTCATTTCTGTACAAGTTTCTAGCCTGCACCACCTCTGTTTCTTTCTTCTTTTTCTTAGAGGCCTTAACCATGTGTTGTATTAACTAAAAAGAGGTATAACATAAGGGTAGGCTATCACCTCCAGTTCCCTCATCATATTTTCCCTCTCTGACCTCCTGATTTTGCATTGCACTTCGATTTCTTTCATCAGAAGGCATTGTTTCAACAACTGGCTCGTCAGGTACATTCTGCAGGTACTCTTCTTCATATTCAGCATACACAGGCGCACCAAAATCCTTCTTGAAATCGTCCCTAGTTGACCAGGGATGGCGCAGGTCGCCATCTTCATGGAATAATCTTGCACGAATACCTGCTCCTACCTCGGGATGGTCATATTTCAATACATCAGGAGAGAGCTTTAATGGGCCAGATACTTTCCCACTCTGCTTGTAGGGTCCAACCAATTTGAATGTATATTTTATTTCACCACCACCATCCTGATATTACAATTTCTTGGACATCTTAAGGTTTTCCTCAACCTCCAAACAATCAGTGAACATATGATGCAAGGTGGTTGATTTTCTTTCGAAAAGGAGAAAGGACAGGTCAGGGGAAAAGGTGGTTGCATAATAGATCTTAGCAGTGTTCTCAAGAGGTTGAACTTCCTTAGGCATGTTATAATAAAAGCTTGCGAATCTTCTGTTAAAACTAGATATGGCCTCACCCTCATGCCTCCTTAGGGAATTAAACTCTAGAAGTATTTTCTCCAGTGGCCTTCTCCTACCCCCAAACCTCAAGAATGTGCAAGAAAGCTCTTCCCAAGTGTTGATGGACTTAGGCTGCAAGTGTTTAAACTAGACTTTGGCATCTCCTTGCAAGGATAGAGCGAATGCCCACATGCAGACATCGTCATGTTCTATCCCAAAAAGGTCAGATAAATGCTCAAAGGCTTGTACATGTTTCTCAACAGTCAAGTTTTCATATTCTTCATCGAACTTGGGGAGGTACTTGTAATATTTTGCGGGAAAATCATGGAGGATAGGAGGCAATTGCAACGGTTTATATCGACTTGGAGAAATGGGGGAGACAAGGTTAGGTATGATAGCTAAGCTATCGTCCAAGGTTTCATGAATTTCACAGGGGTGTCCTTTGACATCGGGTGCCCCTGGATAGAACTCTAGGCCATAATCAAATGTACAAGATGACACAACGCTTTTGGTTCGTAAAGAAGGATAAACATGAGTATATTCATGGCTCTGCTTAGAATGAGCTGGGCCATAGAAGGCTGTTTTGATAAATCTGGGAAAAGATAAGAGCAAACTTACGAGATAGGATAAGGCATCTTGGAAGAAACGTGGACTCGAGTGCTTGGACCTTCCGCCATGCATTTCTAAGCTTTATGAGGGGTCCATTTTCCAGGTGGAGTCTGCCAGCTCTCTTCAGTCATTTGATTTTTGGGTCACACCACCAGCGGAGTCACTGAAGTCTGAATCCTTCAAGAGTGGAGTCGCCAGGTGAAAAGTGATCAACCTTCTTGATTTTCGGTCATTGTTTACCATCAATAACTAGATCTAAAACCATGTCATTTTTCCTAGGGAGGATCTTCAATTTTGTCCCCGGTAACAGCGCCAGTTTGTTGGCACTGGGATTTGAGTCCCCAAGGTCGAGTGAGGGGAGGCCCCTCCCGGCCAACAACAAAACCGCTTTAGACCACGCCTCTGGCCTTGCACAGTCAGAGAGGGATCTCTCATTTGTCATCGGAGTCTGCTCCACATAAGATGTTTAATCTCATGTGTCACCGGAGTCTACTCCGCATAGGATTTTCAATCAGCATAATTAGGGGGCTAGGATCCTGAATGGGGCAAAGTATGTTGAGGAAAGGAGTATGGTGGGATTATCGAGGGCAAGGGACCATGGGAAAATGGAGTCGAAACCTGTGTAAGAAACTATTACAAAGGGAAAGAATGACATGGGGTTGCAAACAGAGGCAAGATAGCTGCTGATCTCCCAATCAAGAGATATTTAGCAGGCGATTAGAAGACAAGAAGGGACAGTCCATTGCATGGAGCACCAGCAAGAAGAATTCCATGCAACTGTAGAAGAACCATTGATAAATGCCTGGAACAATAGCAGAAGCATAGCGAGTATGAATTCCTAACCATTATACACTAAGTTGCAGACATGAAAGCAATCAACAACTGGAATGGAAACAGGAAACGCATTTACACGTAAAGGGAAATACATATTGGGAAAAGCAATGACACATGAATCTCTGCCGTGAGAAATAGTTCTTTCACTGCAATTTATTCATACACAGGTATCAATTTTTACAAATGGGGAGCCTCAGCCTGAGAATGTTTCCCAATCCAATTCACTAACTCCTTTCTCCCTCTATCGGGAGCATTTTTATACACTCCTATTTCTGAGACTACTGAATTAAAAACTGTTACAAGTTGCCATCAGGTGTTAATAGTGCAAGGAGTGGACTATCGCCATGTTTTACAAATAGAAATAGACATTATGGCGCTAGTGGCCGCATTCGGCCTGGATAACAGTTTGACACGCTCGGCTGCCACGACGGATGATGAGTATGATGCCTCCTCCTGGGCTTTGAGGTGTGTGCTTCCATTGTGTTCAAATGCAGCTTTCCACATGGGCACACACTGGTGAGGTAGTCGACATCCTTCCCCAGTCTAGTCACATCCACCACCTCCTTCCTCGCATGGTAACATTGTTATACATGGGATTTGGAAGAAGTGCCACATTACTTCTGGTTGAGATGAACCTATGGGGTGGCTTGTCATTCTTGTACTTCTCACCTCCAATGAGGTGATCTCTCTCGCAAGCACTAGGGTGCAACATATCTACACCAGCCCCACCACCCTTGGAAAGTGGACTTCACAAACAAGGCTGTTAGGGCTTTAAACCCTTGAAACTCCCATTCAAATGAATGTTTATACAGGGAATAGTCAATGGTTGTGCCCTTCTGCGGAGGCTTTGGTGGGCGCGATGGTATCAGGGGTTCTTGGAAAAATATTTACGTGGAGTAAGGGTCCAGGCCTCACATCGTTGGAAATGCGAGTATCACATCTAGGCTCTAATGGCTAGTGTCATCGTTGGAATGCAAATACCAAGGCGACAAGTGATTGTCGAACCTTCTCACCAACCATCAACACCCCTATACGGATAAGCTTCTCAAACCAGATATTCATCGTCAAACTCTATTAGGCCTTTGCAGCTTTGTGAAGAAGTAGAACTTAGGTTCTAGAGATGTGTTAGTTCACTCTTGTTGAACTAAAAGCAGTATTTATAAGGCTTTGAGACTAATCTTTGCAAAGGTTGGTCAACATTCCTGCACACTCTGTCATCAAGTGTATCTGGTATTAATATGTGTGAAGGCGCGAGCAGAGTAATCTTCTACTTGATGGGGATCTAGTCACTTTGTTTCATCGATCGTGGCGCTTCACTGTCGGCTGTGGGAAAGCTTTTGTGTATGCCATCTGGTGCAAATGAAGTCAAAAACGGAATGGCCTCCCACATCGTGGTGGCTTTGCCCCATTTGAGTAGCAAATTCGCCGGCTACTTTTCTTACTTTTGCAAGCCAGTTCACACAAAATCCGCCTATCTCCAGGGAACATAATTCTGCCATAGGGATGGCTCCCCTTGAAGTAAACCACATGCCACACCTACGAATCAAGGAAATTAGTGCCGCTGGACAAGAATTCCACCTCAGGCATATCCCGAATGGCATCGAAGGAATCGGCCAATCTGCAATGGGGTAGATTACACACGTGAACTCCTCCTCCGTTGTCACCTCCACATTGGATGGGAAACCTGTACCTTGGGAGTCTTCTTAGCCATCCGATCAAAGGAATCTTTTACATCCACCGTCCATGTTACATTCATCCTACCGCAAACTTTTCTCCTCTGAACACCACAGGAAATTTTGGATCGTGACACATTCTTAATTGTCGATCAAGATCGACCTTTCATGCAGCCATCAATCTGAGTGGGCCCCACCATCTTTCGCAATGAGAAAATTTGATATTCATCCATTCTAGTTTACATTGCGAAATGAATCGGAGCCGTAGATTTATCTCCTTCTTCATCGTGGCCATTGATATTCGCGACCTCTACTGCCCTTTTGTGATTTGAGATTGTAGTTTTACCTATACAAGTATGGGTCATGAAATTAATTTAAGCTGTAGATCTGCTCCAGACCTTATCTCAGCCATCGAAAGCTTCCTATCTTTAACATGTTTCACAATTCGGGAAGGAAGCTTTGATCATGCATGTTTTCTCACGCGAATTGGTTTGGAGCCATTGATCCACCTTCGATCAATCGCAGCCTTTGCTTATGACCCTTTCCCAATGCTAACAGTGCACCTGCTGCTTTCCTCATTGAAGAGTGCCTATATGAGATTCGAGGGATTGGGACCCCTACTGAACCTCCGTCAAGCCCTTAGATCAACTGTTAAAAATGGAGTGTTAACAACTGGCTCCACGAGGGATGCTATCCTCCCAGTGAGGTAGCAAAGAACCCCTGTAGACCAGGTGCCAAAACCATTGGGCCGCCTTCAGTCTTTCTTTGGCATCTCCATTCTGCTCCATGTTACTGCTTCAGCGAATTCATGCCACTCTTTGCAAATCATGCTGATGACTGTAAACCTGTGCTCGTAATTGAAAATGAAAACAAATAGAAAAAATTAATGAAGGAAATGATTGATAACAGTTGAGCTTATTTTCTCCTACCTACTCTACCTAACTTTGTACACAAGTCCAATTAAGTGAAATCCTACTTCCAATGAAGCCAATCAAGCAACTTGCCTAATATTCTTGTTCTTGTATGGTGCTTGATGGACAAAAATGAAACATATAATGGGAGAAGGAAATGATAAACAAACTGATATTTAAGGCAGAGATGTGACCAATCATTGCCTTCACCCAGACCCTCCATTTATTCGGCCACATGGTCGTAGAAATCATGGCAACCTCCAGCACGTTCTGTTACCTGCTCATGTGAAAGCTGTCCGGAGCTTCTTGCTTCTAGGGAGTTGTCAGGCTGACACTTGGAAGATTGCAGATTGAGGTAGATTTTTCTGTCCTATTTCTAACACTGTATATTAGATTAGAAATGGTTTCACCAATGGGAACTTATGCACATTTTTCCAAGCTGACGTATTTAAGGACTGTTCAGTATAGTGAACTTGTACGGTCTACCACGTGTCATTGTTTCACCTTCAGGGTCTGAAACATTTACCAATGAAAGTAAATTCTGTTTCCTATCTGTAAAATTTTAATAAATTTCATTTGGACCTTTGTATCCTAAGATATAGAAATTTTCCATAAGTCACCTGTTTAAGGCTAAATCTTTGGAGGGGCTGGAACCCTGAATTTAAGGAATCATAACTCATAGAATATAGCGAATTTGAGGCTGAAACTTTTACATATTGTTCATACGGAATTTATATTCGACATGTAAATGTTTTGGCTCTTGATCCATCTCCAATATCGAGATATAGCGAATTCACCAAAATGACTAGTTTTAGTCTTTTAGGGTTTTCCAAATTAGGGTTTGAATTTCCTAGAGTTCTACTCAACCAAAAAAATAGATATTGGTCTATAAATTTAGATGTTTAGGAGGAGATAAATCCTATGCTAGGATCACTCAAAAATTCCTCTTCTATGAAAATCCCTAATTTCCCGTAGCAGTGACAGGTCAAAAAATGAAAATGACCAAAATCAAATTTTGCTTCGACAGAAAGATGCCCCATTGAATGGAGAGTTAGCATAGCCTCCTTTTGTTTATGGTCTATGGAGAGAGACCCAAAAAGTAAGAAGAAATAGCTTCTGCAGTTGCATAGTGTCTTCTTCTCAGGTTATCTCTGATACCATGTTATATTTTTATCATTTCATCAGTATAATCTAGGATCTTATCCGAGAGAATAACATGCATAGCAATAATCACAAGAGAGAAGAGACACAAAGAATTTTCCTCAGGGAAACCATGAAGGAGAAAACCCCGCAACTTCCTCAGAGATAGAATGAGCACAAATAGCAAAAGTAAAACCCAAAGACACAAAGATGATGTCTGGCAGTTGTTCTCTCTCTCACTTGTGCGAGCTACTCCTCTCTCACTCATGCGCTACTGTAGAGTGAGTGCGTGTTTCAAATAGAGAGTCTCACTCTCTATTTATACTTGTTTTCCACTTGACAATTACTCTACATGGCTGACCTTACTAGGAAAGTCTAATAACCCTAATATGACTCAACCGTGGGGACTATTTCCTAGACTTACAACAGAGGGTTAACCTCAATGACTTTACATGACTTTATTATATTAATAACTCTCCTGATCGGAGGAACAAACATATCCGTCAGGGTACAATGAAATACAATATAAAATGTACAAGTGGATACATTCTGAAGTTACAAATACATCAACAATGATTCCTCAAGGTCATATTTCTATTGATGTGTCTTCATTCAAATAAGTCGGATAGAGAATCAAACATTTATTTTGGTGTCCTCCTTAAGGATACTTGAGGAATCAAGTTATATTTGATGGATATAGCTATGATCCTCTTATCATTTATCATATCCTTCTTCTATTTGGACTTAGCTTCAGCTTCTTATGGTTCTGCCAAGTCCTCCTTTATAAATCCTTCTAGATCATTTTCTTATAGGATGTGCATGATCTGATACTTCCATGCTCTAAATTTGGACCCTCAAGCTTGTCATCTAGCTTGGTACTCTTTTACATATTTTAACAAAATGATAAATTCAAATGGAATTAGAATATGTAGTACTTACTTGATGAATACAAATTCTAACCGACCTTCTTTGGGATGACCTAGGGTTTGATGTAGAAACCCTAATTTTTTAGTTGGGATCACTGGTAGGACTGAGTGATGGAAAATATGTGCTTTCACAGGGTGAGCTATATTGTATCTTTATTTTTCTAAGATTGATGATGGAGTATTAGGAAAAATCAAGCCCTTGTTTTTCTCGGCAGCAGTATCTGGTCCATAACTGAAACTTCTTGGAATTGAATTTTGTTTTCACAGAAATATGCACCCTTTTGGGGAGATTTGATTGAGCTCTCTTTTCTGGTTGATCTGTCGAGGGATTTTTTCAGAGGAACAAACCCTAGATGTGCATTTTCTCCTTTCAGGGTGGCTCTGATACCACCGTCCACGTTCCATTCATCCTGCCGCCAACTTTTCTCCTCTGAACACCGTGGGCAGTTCTGGATCGTGACACGTTCTTAATTTCTGATCAAGACCGACCTTTCATGCAACGATCGATCTAAGTGGGCCCCACCATCTTTTGCAACGAGAAACTTTGATATTCATCTGTGCTAGTTCGCATCGCAAAATGAACTGGAGCCGTAGATTTATCTCCTTCTTCATTGCGGTCATTGATCTTCGTGACCTCTACCACCCTTTCGCGATTTGAGATTGTAGTTTTACCCATACAAGTATGGGTCGCAAAATTAATTTAAGCCATAGATCTACTCCAGACCTTATCTCAGCTGTCAAAATCTTCCTATCTTTAACACGTTTCGCAATCCAGGAAGGAAGCTTTGATCATGCATGTTTGCTCACGCGAAGCGGTTTGGAGCCATTGATCCACCTCCGATCAATCGCAGCCTTTGCTTATGACCCCTACCCAATGCTAACAGCGTGCCTACCACTTTTCTCGTTGAAGGGCGCCTATACGAGATTCGAGGGACTAGGACCCCTACCGAACCTCCATCAAGGCCTTAGATCAACTGTTTAAAATGTAGTGTTAACGAATTGAAATCAAAATCTACTTATCATCAAGGAATGCAAGATAATGCCACGAAGATGAGGTAATCCAACATGCAAGGAAATCTAGGGCTACCTATCCTAGTTGACCAACCAAACCCCACATGAGGCATTATTAAAAGAATTAACATAAACTAAGGAAGCATTAAATAAACAATTATGCTATTAATGCATGGATAATAATAGATGAATAAATTGAATAAGTAAGTCTATATATATATATATATATATATATATATATATATACAAAGTTATTTTTAAGAAATAAAGATAAAATATCTAAGTGAAGTCTACCTATATATGTGTGTGTGTGTGTGTGTGAAGTAATTAAAAAAGAAATTAAATATAACAAAAGCACTAAGTGAAAGTAAACATATATTTTATTTTATAAAGTAAATATATAAATAAGAATTCGTTTCTAAACTCAAGAGGAACTAATAGAAAGTTCCTAGTTAAAAAAATTAATATATATTACATAAAAATCAAACTAAGAGTTATTTTCAAGAAAGTATTAAAATCTTGATTTAACTGAAGATAACCAACTGACCCTTTTCCAAATAGTACCTATAAAAGTAAGAGCTAAGAGAGAGCATGGGGATCTGATCATTATTCCTATATGGGATTGGAGAAGACTTCCAAACCTAGTACTTAGAGAATACATAGCCTAATTTCATAATACCAACAACCTCATCCTTAGGTTTCTAGTTTTTCTCTTGCATGTTGGAGCCATCTCGGGGGGATCTAATTAAGAACCATTAATGGTTTTAGATCAAGTTTGGGATGAATGTGGCAGTTCTGAAGTCATTCGGTTACCACTCCTCATGTCAGAAATAGAGTGTTTCATATCAATTTTGTGTTGAAGTGTGCAGGGTGATAGAGCAATTACAAGCTACACAACTGCAGGTAAGAGGTTTACCCTATATAAGATTTTATTTATGTTTTTAAATATGCTTACAGGATAAGATTACAGTTATCAATATTTGCAGGGATATGTTATATTTTATAAATATTTTATGTTTAAGCTAAAAATCTAGGATTTATCTCCTACAAAGATTATTATAACTTATTTCCAAACACCTTGAAACAACATTGGATCCTCACAAAATCCTTAAACATAGAAATTGTAGGTCCTAGAAACAACAACAAATACTCATTTAAACATTTAAAATATAGGACAAAGTTATTTTTCCAAGCGAAGTTTCGCTCCAACAAAGCAATCTCGTGCTAGAGCTCTGCTTATAAATCTAGAATAAAAACCTTATCATATTTTTACAAAACATCCACGAAGGGTTTACAAATATAGCCAATAATTAAAATATCATTTATTTAAACATTTACATGCCAACGATAAAACATAGTAGTGAACCATAGATCGAATCCCTTGGATTTCCAAGTCTATGATTATCAACGTTTCCAGAACTACAAGTATAAATCCATAAACTATGCATAGCGTGGGATGAAATCCATGTTTAATATATTTAAAAAGAAATAACCATTCATATAAGTGAACTAGGGTATCAAGATATCCAACCAAACATCGAATCCCATAAGAGCTTCAATCATTGGCCACGCTTCAAGTGTTGGCATGACATTACTTTAGTGCAACATTATAGATTATATAAGAGAACAAAGTTAGGGGTTTTCCTGTGCTTCCGTATAGAAGCGAAACAAATATAAGATATTCCAATCCAACAGTAATTACAAACAATTCCATTGCTGGAAATGGCACTACTAACGCAACACATCACCACCATAATAAAAATATGTTTCCCAAATAAATTTAATCAACAGATTAGAGATAAAGAATTTATGTAAAACCAAATCAACTACATTTTCCTAGATATTCTTTTAAACACACAGAGAAAACATTTAAAGCACAAATCGTTTCATCTAGAAAACATTTAGCTGGGAATGTACATGATACATTCAAAAACAAAAAACATAGAGATTATAAACCCACGATTCACATCATCATTCACCCAACTAAAACAAACATTAGAACAATACATATCACATAAAATACAATGATTATACAACTCCGTATTTCAAGAAATAGGTTTAGATAGGTTCGGTAGTATTTTCACCCACAGTCGAATTAAAATTTCAAATTATTCAAACGCCTAAACAAGCTCATAATCATTAAATCCCATGAAATGTTTGAGCACCATTTCATAAAGACATTAAACCCCATGAATTTCTTGAGTACCGTTTGCTTTCACAAATCCTTGTAACATATGAATAGAAAACCCTTAAACCCCAAACAATGCATCCCCAAATCCCTTCGAAAATGAAGAACGACCAACTAGAGGAAAAGGACACCTGAATGTGGGCTTACCAGGTTTGGTCTTATGGTCGTCCTTTCCCTCAGTTGTGAGACTGCTCCAAATATGCACCTTCCTACCACGAAACCAGTCGAGGATTAGTTAAATGTTTAAAAAGAAATGGAGAAATAGGTTATAAGCTACTTGGAGAGACACTTACCTCAACAACAATGGAACCTCGAAAAACCATTGTCCATGTCTTTCCAAACAAACCAGCGACTAGGGAGATCGCTCCCCTCTACCATTTCGCATTTGAATGAGGATTTCGAAACCATAGTTTTTGTTCATATGCATGAGCCAGCGTGGGAGATGACCACGAGGCCTCCACATGGCCTTCATTAAAGGCTTCAACCACTCCCACTAATATTTTGATCTTTACTCACTCCCTATAGTCACTAGCCCCTTTTTTATTTTGATTATGTATTGCACCATGCATTAAAAACCTTAGTTCCAAAGGTTAGATCCTTTGTTTGCTAGATCATGTTACTTCTTTAAAAACATACACCCGACATAGGGTTGGTACTTAACACCTGGAAACAACGAGTTCTTCATGTATTAGTTCATAGCGAACTAAGTAAGCCCAATAATTAATAGTCCTTCATACCTTTTTCGTTGAGTCGTTAGGTAAATCCAACCACTCTTTTCCCTTTAGAAGCAGAGGTAAGTTAGCCACGACATTTTAGTAAATAAGACTAGGTTACGTGTTAAAACATCCATTATAAACCAGTATGAAGTAAGTAGGCAAGTCGGAACAATAAACACTAGTACAGTATATAAGAAAACGTCTTTATAAAATTAAAACGACATAAAAATCACAACAAGAAAAGTAGGTCCCCATGTACTAATCTACGAAAGGAATCCAAACCAAAACAAATACAAGTATCTCTTTTAGTAAGTTTATTCAAATGTTGAGGTTAATTTTAGATGAACCCTATATCCTAATAGTTTTATTGACCATACATTTTTTATTTGATTTACGGATTTAAGGGACATTACATACTAGTTATTGTTACTTTACTATTTTAATAATTAGACTTGATATAGTAAGGGGGGAAATGTTAGACAATAAGTCCCTTTACAATCACGAATTCCTATATCACCTCAAATATGAGTTGTTATTCTTATCACTCTATGAGTTGTCGTACTTAGCCACTATGAGTTGTTAGTGAGATTCGTATCTAGAGGTGATTATGACCCTTGTAATAAATCATATCATCACCGGTGTGAATATTAGACTTGAGAATGGTTTGATACATTCTTATAAAATATTAGTTGCATGGACATACTTTTACTAGATTCCTATAAGGTAAGGCAATTTGATGTGAAAATGGATATATGCATGGTTATATATTGGTATTAGTTTTCCAGTATCCATTCCATGGACATAATTAAATTGATTATCAAGCCGTGCAAAATATATAGTATGCATAATATAATAATTTTATTTTTTAATTTAAATTGTTATTTATTTTTCTAATATAATTTTAATATATAAATTCTAGTGTGTCAATTATGAAGGAAATCACACAAAAGTGGTCCTTCTTAGTAATATAATGGCTGATTGGTTGCTTAATGAGTATGCTTGCTACGGGCTTTTCATGTTCTTTTTAGTAATGAAATAAACCCTTTTTCTTGGTTGAGTAAAATAATTCCCAAAAAAATAAGTTGGATGAAAACAAAGTTTGTGTGACTTGGAATGGTTTCATAATATAAATAGGCTTTCATAAAAAATATTATCTTACATTGACTCACAAAATTGGGTTGTGTTAACATATATACACTATATTACCCTAACCACTTGCTGAGTGTGAGAAGAGATCTAGAGAAATCAAGAGGAATAGTTCTGAGCATGGAAGATTGGAACCTGAACAGAAGGTTGAAAGATATTCAGAATGAAAAGAAAGAGTTGACAGATATGGATTACCAAAAAATGAATGCATTACATATTACAACCACAATATCAATTTATGACTGATAATTCAAGAACACATTAAAACCACAATTCAACCGATGTACCAAACCTTTTAACTAGCATAACTCATGACCAAAATCAATCATCACGTTCAATCATTACTCGTATGCTAAGATTCTAACTATGGTGGAAAAACCTCAAATATTATAACAATATGAAATCATAGCCATCGAATCATTATATTCATTAACAAGTACAATTATGGTATAAATCCCATAGTCTAATGTTTAAACCATACAATCTAAACATTCAAACCTCACCATATGTTAACTATGCACTTTAGGACCAAGGTCCTTCCCCATGTTATACCTTATAACATTTGCACTTAGGAACAAAGGTTACATCTTGGATCGTTTCAAAAATTTTATTACATAGAAAATGTGGGATCAAGACTATAACATAGTCTCCCAAGCCTTATTTCATACCACCTTTAGGGCTAAGCAAGCCTCCTTGCAAACCAAGATAAAAACGAAAGAAGGAACAAAACATCGCCTTCAAGTATGTTTGGAAGCCTACTCTTAAAACACTGTGAACACTTGCAGATGGTGAAACCTGTCATAAAGTCATTTAATTGTGTAAGCGACTATACACAACATCAACAGATAAACTCATTCCATAATAACTAATTCTTTCTAGGAACTTAAATATGTGTTTTTGGTTACATGTTCATATTAATTTTTTTATTTATTTATGGAATTTAGAGGTTTGTGACCACTTCATCTTCCAATTTCTTCGCAATATTATATTTGTATAAATTGGAAGTGTGACGTGCTCGCTTGAGGTCACAAAGTTGTTTATGCCATAGGATTATTCTCCATGTTTGTGAATGTCCCTAGTGCACATATTTTCCTATTGATGGGAGGTGAATTCCTCTTTATCAATAATTCTGCAGCCGTCTTCTTCGGAGTTCCATGACTCATGAGAGTGTGTCATGGAGGAGAGAAATCTATGCAGAGAGAGGGTGAAGACAAGGAATCAAAGGAAAGAATGGTTGAGGGGGAGTAGAGGGTAAATTAGATAGATAAGTATGAGGGTTATAGGTGAGTCTTCATGAGGATGATCTTGTGTGCATTGCGAATGAAGGGATGAGATTTGATTGGATCATGTCGACATAAATGGAAAGTTGCATCAATGATTGGAAGGTACCGAGAGATGGATGAAAACATGAAGAGTGAGGAGTGCAATCGTAGACTGGATAAAAAACAAAATAAGTGGGAGTAAATGGAAGGGGACTGCTTGCGAAAATCAACATTACTTTCACATGTTTGGACGAGAAAAGTACATATGAGACGTGCCCCATTTATAATTATTCTTATAACAAGTGGCATCAGATTTCTATGAGGTTATTTCATTCGAACCAGCTTAGGCGTCATCCTCAAGCAAGTGAGAGGGTCTGTCGTCGTTTCTTCGTTCGAGATCGGTACTACTATGATGTCACACATAACTAAGAGGATTGTGCCATGGATAG
This sequence comes from Pseudotsuga menziesii, assembly GCA_001517045.1. NCBI lineage: Eukaryota > Viridiplantae > Streptophyta > Pinopsida > Pinales > Pinaceae > Pseudotsuga > Pseudotsuga menziesii. Next base: position 84,716 of record LPNX010429180.1, on the reverse strand, counting down.
TTGGTGCTTTCCGTTTGATTGGAGGGACATAGAGGATGCTGGAATCCTTGCTAGAGATGATATGGAAAATTTTCCTCTAAGGCGAACATCTTAGACCCAAATCATTTGCTTTTGTTTCACTCCTTTCGCTGTCAATGCCAATGTTAGCTAGTCTATCAACCAACTGATTTTCGTTAAGTTTTGATGTGGAAGGGATGGCATTGTTGAAGCGAGGGAGTAGGAAAACTAATTATTCCATCCCATGGGTAAGCCTCCAGCTGCCAGTTATTTTCACAATCTTTTCTCCTTCCTGAATTTTGCTAAGGGCTGATATTAAAATTTGTGAATCTCCCTTTGTGATGAGCTTGGTGAAATTATTCTCAAGGGCCATTCTTAGGACTGACATGAGGCCTTGTAATTCTATGAAATTTTTTTTTTGGTACCCAACAAACTTGTAACTATCTAAATAATTTTCCCTTTGTGATCACACTTGACTCCCCCATACCTTGTCGGCCCAGGGTTTCCTCGAGAGGCTCAATCGAAATTGAGCTTGCAAAGTCTCGAAGGTGGTGGGTGCCAAACAAAATCAGAGTGGAGGTGCATGTTGGTGGGAGCTTATGAAGTTATTCGGAAGTTGAAAATTAGCTTTCAGTAATCCCAAATGAATATTTGTTCATGACACACACATTTAATGTCCTCCTTTCTCAAGGGGTTTTGATTGAGGGTTTCATTGATGTTGTATTGAAGGGAGATCCATAGATGATCGGAAATGTTTATTCAAGAAGAATAAAATCAGAGATTTACTTTACATAAAAAATTTATTCTCTTTTCTCAACATTGGAAAAATTCAAAAAATTATAACAACAAACATCTACCTCGAAAATCATTCCAATGAACAATAGTACCTATTGTACAACCTATCCACACATGTTGTACCTATTGTATGTCTTGCTCATGTATCTTCCTTGAAATTCATGCAAAACATGCCAGAATACCTATGTTGTACTGTATGTATAGTCTACAATAAATGCACTAGAGTTTTCCTTGAGATTTGTGCCCGCACATGCTGTTGTATAGTACTGCTAGAATATTGTACAGTACTATTCCTGGTTGTCTTGGGAAATGTGTTGTTGAATCTTCTTGGTAAATGTTCCCAAAATTTTGGTGGGAACCTTTCTTCTTCTTCACACTCTCCTCTTTCTCTTCTTAGTGGTGGTGCATTCTCCTTTGCCCATTTCCATTATTTTATAACTTTAGTTTTTGTAACTAACTTCATAACTACCCATCCAAGGGCTAGGATTAGATTACAAGATCCAGGGTCTATATTAAATGCACTTTTAATATTTAAAATTAATTATCAAATACATCACTTAAATGACCCAAAATTTATAAAGTACAAAACGTATCTTTTTATTTACGTAAAGTTCACTTTTTTATATAAATAACATAAGGAACAAAGCCTTTATGTCCCCCTCATCACACACACACACCAAAATTATGAGGAAGGACCTTTAGAGGTAACTATTTATACAGATATTACACTATCTAAACGGTGTAATTGAAGTAGAAGTGTATATCGAGCAATCTCCAGGATTGAGGATTCTATCTTGAGAACCAAATGAGCAAATTAAAGAAGGTTTTGTAAGGAATCAAAAGATACCCATGACATATAGTTACATGACGACCTTGAGGATCACATAGAGTGATGATATCTCAATATTTTCTACAAGGTTGAATATGAGGAGCCCATAGACGGTTGCAAGAGGAACTTGCAACAAGGTTCGAGATCTTGGTATATGTTTGACCTAGGAAAAGATATGCAGAATTCGACCAAAATTTTGCTCTGAAATATGAATATTCCATTTGCACAATAGAAGAGTCTGCGATGGAAGAGAGAAGTCATGACGAAAGATAACAATTGCAATAGAAGGATCCACAACAAAAGAAGATGTGTAGCTGTTGAAAAGGACAAATCGATTCATCGTGGGTAGGAAGTCAATTATATTAACGCATGCTTTGGTAATAAATAATCTTTGTATTTTGGGCTAATAGTGCCTATTATTAGTGTAACTAAATGTACGAGAATAGGAATGACAGTTTGTCTAGAGGAATAGAGTCGTTTGATTACGACATTTAAGAGCCTGAAAAAGAGAGAACCCAAACTGTGTATGGGTTGGTCTCTATTAGCTCCTTTCTTAGAATATTTGTAGAGTTGAAGAGCTGAAGAGAAGGAATTCGATATAGGCT
>LPNX010429180.1:52951-82106 GCA_001517045.1 Pseudotsuga menziesii | reverse complement strand
CCCCCCCCCCCCCTCTACACAAAAGTCCCATTGGGATTTGTGGGGGGTGGGTTGGAAAGATCCCCCCTAAAGGTTAATTTTTAGGAATTTTTTAAACGCACCCCAAAAGTAATGATAAATGAACTATTGGTGACGGTTCTTTTAAATCCGCCTAAAAAATTCATAATAATTTTAATTTTGGGGTTGGTTGTTTGAAAGCCACCCCCAAATGGACTGATAATTAGGATTTTGGGGGCAGTTGTTTTAAAATAGCCCCCAAAAGTTATGGGAATTTGGACTTGTGGGGGTGGTTGTGATAAATTGTCCCTCAAATGTCCAATTGTCATGATTTTTTTTGGGGGAGGTGACTTGAATCCCCCCCCCTAAAGGTCCCTTTTAAGCTTGTTTAAAAAAAACCTTAATTAAAAGTCATGAGAGTTTGGACTTTTGGGGGCGGTGGTTATATCACATTTGAAAATCCCACAACATATCCCATGCATAGGAAATATTTGGCATGTGATTGAGATGTGGTATCACATTTGAAGGTTTAGTACACCAAGGATGGTTCTCATGAACCAAGTAATGTTACATGGTGAATATACAAAGTTTTAGTCTATAACATGCGGCTTTTGGGGTTCTACATAGGCCATCCAGAAGGCCCTAGTCCACCTTTTTCCTGTCATAGGGATATGGTGGCTATTTTGAGATTCGTCCAATTATGGATTATTCAACTTGGTCACTAATCCTTCATTTGATAACAAAACCCATTTTTTTGGGATAACACATTTGCATATGGTGCTCATGTTCTTTGTATATTAACCCACATCATTGCATAGGGCCTATGTAGGGAATCATTTGCCTATATGTGATATATGGCCAACAAGTTGAGGAGGGGTACATTAGGGATGGAACTTGAAGACCATTCCATGATATAATGAAAAATATAGGACCTTACACTATAGCATTTTACTATGGAGATATGTTACACGTGTGTGGTCCCAAACCACCATATTGGTCCTCCAAAGGGAATCTTTGGCTTGGAAGTGGGATATGGTGCTAGTTTTGAAGTTAATTAGAACATTATACATGGTTCTTGGTTCCTGTGATGTGGTTCAATGCAAAAATGTAGGGTATTATACCATAATTTTTGTCTACGGGTCTCATGAAACATCATTGTATCCCTCAGACACCACAAAAGGTCATGTAAAGGGAATCATTGTCATGTGATCAAGATATGATGACCATTTTTAGTTTAGTACAATAAGGATGGTTATAATAAGTTTAGACACTGTCCAAGGTCAAAATAGATAGTTTGAAGCCATAGTGTTTTTCCTTTAGGACTCGTGGACTATATGTGGGCCCCATGCCATAAAATGAGCCTTTGCATATGGAATTAGTGGCCTACAACAAGTTTATGGTGTCCATTTCAATATTTGTGATACCCTTCCTCCTAAGTTAGGTTCAAATATTCCATCCTTACATGACCCTTAAAGCATACCCATAGTAAGTCAAATACCAAGCATAATGGCAATGTGGAGTCAAAAGTGACCAATAGGGTGAAGAAAAAAAATCCACAAGAAATCACATGTTAAAAGGAAAAAATACTAAAAATATTTGGACTAACGTCGTAATATTTCAAACATTTCGACTAATCACATGAAAGATGGAAATGTGTGTCAACAAAATTGTATAATTAAAAATCCACCCATTGTGAATTCACCTACTAAGTTGTTATTCATAGGAACTATATACAAAATTATTTAGAAACTACTTTAATTTCATATATGATAGATACAACCTCAGAATCATGTATGATAGATATCACCTTGAAACACTCCCATTTCTCAACAAGCTCCTCATGTGACCTAAATATAGACTACATGATGACATCATTCCCATCCCCATAGTCCATTAAATTTATTTTGTTTTTCTCCCTAAAGCTATGAGTTCTCACCCAATGAAATCTATATATTTATAACCACCTCCCTCTTTCCCTTCACCTCCCTGGATATTACCATGTCTAGGTAATGATGACCCTAAACCTCAAGTAGGATGCGTTGGAAAGTCAAGTGCCACGTGGATTGGTGTGAAGGGACCTACCAAGGGATTAGGAAGCACTTGTTATTATGTGAATGTCAATGATTTAAGTGTGGTGTTGGGTATCTAGTGTTAAAAAATTTCATCATCCAATCAAGTAAGTATTACATCTCAACATTGAAGTGTGCAATGTTTGTGATGGGTTTAAGGGATATAATTTTTAATGGATACATCCAAGCATAATTGTTATAAAAAACATTAGTTATACCAAGTTATAGAATGTATACACACTCTTAATCACTTTGCATGCACATACCTTAACAACATGTGTTTATGCACCTTTGTAGTGTAGGACAAAGAGTGCCAATCGTCACTAAATATGTCATGAAAGTGTAAAACATGCAAAATATTTAGAATCATTTGTAACCTCTCAAAGTTTTGAAGATCCAAATATTTACATTTGACATATCTACAATGGCCATTAGTCCCTATCATTGAGACTTTCCTTCAAAAATAAAAATCTTAACAAGCCTTGAACCTTTGACCAAACCCAAAGGACAAATCTAAATATATAATAGATTATGAAATAACATACATTAATATGAGACTCGACATACATTTTGACAATTTTTTGGTTGGATTTCACCACTGAGGTTGATGTTGTGGGTGGAACACCATAAGAACCTTGTAATGTTGTATTTAAGAGTGTATATATGCCATAATACACATCATCAAGTTGCGACAAGTAGAATAAAATATATATCCTAACACACACTCTCTTTAAATGTTGCATATAGAGTATTATATTGTTTTCCCTCGTGAAAAAAAAAATCCATGATTTGCACAATGTGGGGAAAATACGTTTTGTTTTCTGGGTCAATATTATAAAGTTAAATCCTCATATAGACCACCATTCCTCTTATATGTAGATTTTATTACGTTTCCATTGAATATATGTAGCATATTCAAGGTTTATTTCATTACTATATTGCATGGGACCTTAAGATGTCATACATCTTGTTTATGATATTTCAATGCAAAGTCATGAAGAAAGAGAAATTAAATTTAAGATGGAGCATAAAAAATATTATTCCCATCCACATCGATATCAACACCATCTAAAATTTTAACCTTCCCATACACATCTATTTTTGGATATATTCCAAGAAAACCTATAGTGGAGTTTTCTTAAGAACATATTTATAAGAGGGGACAAGTGAAGTAAACACCTTTGAATTTCCAATTGTGAGGAATCATTAGAGGAGTAAAAAATATTATGTTCAAGAAAATCAAAATTTGAAAAACTTACTCCCTCAAGATCCTTCCCATCACCTGGATTTTCTCCTACGGGAGTAATATCCACAATGTCATCTTCTATAGAATTCGAAAGTCTAACACCACCTTAAGAGTTTGAAGTTTTGAAAATTGATGGGTTACCCAACTCAACTTAATCAGATATATTTGGTGCAAGACCAGATATTTATTCTAAGGAGGATTCAATAGGACCCAACTATTCATAATAATAAGGGGTTTTCTAGCATAAGTAGGCTTTGACAGGTTTGACTCATAAACCTTAGCTACATATAGAATCTGAATATTAACCTCAACCCCATATATAGTCTTTCCAATCTCACATATTTCTAAATTGTTAAAGGACTTCAATTCCAATGCATTCAGGGAATTATACAAAGGTGTGGAAATTATTTTTAACTCAACCAAAATTGTATGATTCAACTCTAGAGGATGAGATGACTGAACAAGCGCACATTGAGTATCCAAACTCAAATCTGACCTGCTACTTTCCTTTTAAACGTTGTTATTATCCACAAAGTATTTAGTAGATGTCTTAGGAAAGTGGGCTATCTCAAACCCCAACTCACCTCCAGGACAATTTTTATGCAAATGACCCACCTTTCTAGACAATAAAAATATTAATAGAACTCCCCAATAGTCCAAAATTTGGACACATGTTTTGTCCTTCCATTCTATCTTAATGTCTTCAAATAACACCCCGCGAATGCCTATCTAGACCAGAATACAACCAAACCATTTATCTTCCCCATAAATTTCATCACCATATGAAGAAAATGACCAAGCTTGTTCCCCACAAAAGTAACAGAAGCATCATGATTCCATATCGAGGGGAAAACTAGGTAAAAGGACCCATAGGTGCCTAAACGGAAGACTCTCCCTAATTGGGTCAAAATTATATCTCCAACTCTTCCACATAACAATTTTGTTGAATCTAATCCAGAATCCCTATAATATCTTAGATGCATCGCCCTCCTCTTTGAATGTAAAGCAGTACCAACCTTTGAGCCACATTGAGATCATAGGATTGTATCCCAAGACTAGTTTCCAATGCTCCTCCACCCATCCACTTATGTCATTCTTATTTATTGATAAATACCCAAACTTCCCCACCAATTTTGTTAAGGAGAGTTTGACTACTTCCTACAAGCCCACATATCTCCATCTTGTAGCTCCTAGGTTGAGCGTTCAACACCCTATGATGTTGGTTACCAACTCTAGTCTTCCCTTCTGCTTAAGTAGAAGACTCAAGGGAATTTCTCATAAAACTAGGGTTTGAGGCCCCAAGCATATCACCAGGTATAGAGATAGGAATAAAGCTAAGAATGTTGCATTAGGGATAGTTCCAGGCATGTTGACATAAGTAGAACCTAATTGTCCATTTTGGAAACTAAGAGACCCTAATTAACGGCAAATAACCATAATGGAATCCTACAGTCCCTAACGACATTAGAGTGCACTTAAGGACATGTTGTTGATGATGATGATACATATTGACAATGATAAATATGATTTCTACAATATTTAGCAGGATGTTGATGACAACGATGATATCAATGTCAATAATGATGATGCAAGTGATTATGACACTATTTGATATTGATTGGTCCTAATGGAAACATAATTCACCCTAATGCATTGAATTTACCATAATAACGACGTGGACATCGAGTGAAGTCTAAAATATTCATAGAGGTAACTAGCCCAAGGACTTGACTTAACAAGCATGATGATGAAAATGATGTTGATTTAGCATATGACATTGATAATGATGATGACAACAACGCCAATATCCACGATGATGGTGCATTTGATAATACTTTTGGATACTAATTGATCCTAATGGAAAATAAATGTCTGTAACGAAATATGAGAGACATACTAATATCACCTAAATTACTCACAATATCACTTCACTACAACAAAAACTAGATTTAGCATCTCTTTTTGCATCCTTTTTTGCGTCTAGACCATCTTTCAGTGTATTTTTCTTCATTTTCTGGACAAAATGGCGCAATTTCACAGGTTGGTGCTATTTTAGGTGTTTTTTGCGTCCTTTGTCTAAATCTGGCACAAATTGCGGTGTAATTTGCACCGGATTTTGCACCTAGTTATGCACCAGGTTTTGCATTAGGTTTGCGATGGGTTTTGAGCCTAGTTTTGCACCTAATTTTGCGTCTAGTTTGTACATCTACTCTTGTTGCACCCCCTTTTACGCCCATGTTTGCATCAACTTTTATGCCCTTGTTTTCATCAACTTTTGCATCCTTTTTTACATCCACTTTTGCATCCACTTCTACTTCTTTTTTTGCATCCCTTCATGTGCCAAGTTTTGCATCAAAGTTTACATTCTGTTTTGAGTCTAGTTTTGCATCTTGTTTTGTTTCAGCTATTTTTGCATCCACTTTTGCATCCATTTTTTCGTCCACTTTTGCACCCACGTTTTCATCCCTTGTTGCATCCATGTTTACGTCTTTTTTTGCATCCACGTTTGCATCCACTTTTTTCGCATCCCAATTCCCACCCATTTTTGCGCATACTTTTACACCCACTTTTGCTTCAACTTTTGCATCCATGTTTGCATATTTTTTTTCATCCAATTTTACATCAGTTATTGCATCCCTTTTTGCATCCATTTTTGTATCCACTTCTGCATCGGGTTTTGTGTTGGGTGTTACGACTATTTTTGCATCTAGTTTTGCATCTACTTTTGTTGCATCCACTTTCGCATCTAATTTTGTATCCAATTTTACATCCATGGTTGTATCCACTTTTGCGCCACTTTTTTCATCATGTTTTGCTTCCATGATTGCATCATTTTTTGCATCCATGTTTTAATCCACTTTTGCATCCAGTTTTACACCTAGATGTTGAAGATGAAAATGAGGATAATGATTATGATATTAAGGATGGTTATGATGATGATGATAATGTTGTTGATAATGAGGAGAACAATGATAATGATGATGATGATGATGATTATGATGATGATTATGAGGAGGAGGAGGAGGATAATGACAATGACGACGTTGCCAATGATTATGATGGCAATGAAATGAATGGTGATGATGACAATGACAATAATGATGAGTACACTCAGAATGATGATGTTGATCATCTTAAAAAATAAGTTGTTATTTGTCATGCATAAATCGTGTGTGCCCTCCATGACCGTTTTCCACTAATCACATATTTTGGGTAGATGTTATTTCTTATGCCAAAGGTAATGATGAATAACTGATGAAAATGTCAATAATCATGATGATGATGTCAAGGACAATGGTGATGTTGATGACATGGATGATGATTATGCCGATGATGATAACTATTGTGATAATCATGATGACAATGAAAAAGATGATGATGATCATCATCATCATCATTTCCATCATCATCTTCATTAAAAACATCATCACTGTCATTGTCATCCAGTTCATCATCATCATCATTTAAAGCATATGGGATATGTTTACCATTTAAAGCATGCATAACAGGTGGGACTATTCTAAAACAACCCACCAAAGTACAAAATTCAAACCACAAGGGAAACATAATATTGAAATTGTTCCAATTTTGTTTCTCCCAACAAAACATGCTTCATTTTAGGGAAATATGTTAAAATCCATGCATTCATAGTCCATCCATACTATACTTGTAATAAATGTAAATATAATATTTAACCAAATTTATAAAATAGGTAAATATTTTGTAAAGACCCTTATGATATATAAACTTCTTTCACCTTAATAATGGTAAAATATGTAAATATAATAATAACATATAATTAATATAAATATGTTGCTATAGTTCATATGTTAAAAGATTTAATATAAACAAATATATATAGTTCATATGTTATGTGATTTAATATAATTAAATATATACACATATTATTTACTTAGACATTATACAAATTAAAATATAGATTAAAACCTATGAAGTTTCATAGGGAGGTGAAGCAAAACATGAAGGATTTTTCAAATATAGATCTATGTACAACTACCCATTTCCCAATGGGGCTTCTGCTAAATCAATCTATGGATTCAGGATATGAGTATCAATTTGGTTTGTCTGGTCCGTCCCCAATTCAGCCATGAGAGGATTTAATTTGGTCATGAGAGGATTTAACATTATTCCGCCCATGAGGACTTCTCACGGCCCATGAGGACTTCTGAGGGCGCCAAGTTGGAAACGTGGGTGTCTTGATTCTCGGGCCAGGACGTTCAAAGGCTGGTTTTTGGGGATGGATCAAAGTAAACTATGAGCTCTACCATTGCTGATGCCTCTACTGTCTTTGTCTTAGATGCTGCTCTCTCATATACTATATAAGATATACCTATGCTGGTGGTGCTACTGATTCTAGGTCACCAGAATTTAGATCGCTATCTCGCGATTAGATTTTGTATTACTACAAATTGACACTTATAGCTATGTTCTATGAGAGATATTCACACATATGGACTAATTAGGACTAGCCAGGACAAGACCCAGCTAGGAGACCTAATCTGAGTAGCCATACCTCAAACTCTACGAGGGTACATAAATTAAGGGGACAAGGGGCCAAATCCATATGATCGTTGGATGCTGAGAATGAACCGGGTGAGCCTGCTCTGTTATAGGGACTAACCGATCAGGCGCGCAACACTGCGAAGCTTTGGCTTTATAACAAGAGGTTATCGAACCACCTATTACTCAAGTACTAGTCATGATAATTCTTTCTCATGGAGCCTCTAGATGACCTCCCATATTCCAGCTTCCACATTCTGTTAAAGAAATCAATGCATTTTCCTTCAATAGGATCATTGACGATGGAGAGAATTTGGGATTGAATCAAAATATTGAAGATGGAAAGAATTGGGTATTGAATCAGCTCATGTGGATTCTTTATAATTTTATGTCAGGTAGCATGATTTCTAAGAACAAATGCAAAGGATTCTCCATCGTTGTTGTATTTTCCTATTTCTCTGTTACGCCATGTGTAGAATATTCTACAGCCATATTTTGCTTATAGGCCAAATGCAAATGGTATGGCCTAAGGCTATGTCTTTTGACCTTGCCATTGCTTAAGTTACAAAAAATATCCATGGTTAACAAAAATTCATAAAATAGGTACTCTATCTTTCTTACATGCCAATATTCCCTTTATAGGGCTTTGTGGTGGCCTAAGGCCCCACACATAGTTCATGAGCCCTAAGGAAAAATGTTTTGGCCCAATAACTCTTTTCACATCAAATCATGGCCAAGGGACTGAAAGCCATACTTGGTGTGTCAAACCTCAAAATTACCGACATATCTTACTCATTGGCTAAATATTATCTATGTAGTATATAGGGCCTTTGAGGTGGTCTAGGGCATCACACTTGACCCATGAGCCCCTTACCCTTAGACATTATTTTTTGACTTGATAATATGTCCCAATCAATGATAATTATTCTTGGTCACACAAAGCTTGAAATGACATTTTCTTGCTTGTAAGCCAAATATTTCCCACATAGAGATGACATTATAGACTAGGGCCTATGACAACACATCAGACATGACGTTATGGTGAAAACATCCATACAGAAATAGATTTCTTTGCTAATTTTCTTAAATCTATTTTGTTAAATTTTTACCTTTTTCTTTTTTTCTCATTAGTTTTAAAAATAAAAGAAAATACAACTTTAAGAAGAAGAGATGAAATCCTATGTGGTCGGGAGGGAGGGGATTAAAATCCCTATTGGTTATGCATAGACACACCAAAGAAGAAATTATATATCAATGGGAGGGTAGAGATGTTAAATGGGTTGGGTCGAGATTGACCACTGTCAAAATTGTTAAACTCCATCTCAATCTCCGCTTGCAATCGGTGTTCCATTCTTTATTCTATGGATTGTGACCAGCTAGTTCCATCATGAGCCCATTCATCCATTTTCCAAGGAGCCATGAAAAATATTTCCACTGTAAAATATTAATCGATAATTTAACTGGTAACCAATTGTTAGAGGCATTGACACTATTGTGGCATCTGGGAATTAATGGTGTTATGGAAATTGTGGATGGGGAGGACTAGGAGGGATAATTCTTGTTCAGGGTATGCCAGGAATAATAATAAGGGTTACGTTGGGAATTAATGATGTTATGGAAATTGTGGATGAGGAGGACTGGGAGGGTAGAATTCGTGTTTAGAGTATGCCAGACAAAAATAATAATAAGGGTTATGTTTGTTGTTGCCATCAGGGTTTTACGACATGGCACCGGCTAAAAGACGAGGAGGAAAAATAGCTGCCTGTAGACAATGGAGGCTCCTGCTACCTCTAGACAATGGAGGCTCGGAGATCTTGTGCTCGCCAAGGTCAAGGGATTTCTGGCATGGCCCGCTAAGGTACGACAGTCTAGTTTTCATCCCCATTTGTTTTCCCTTATTTGATGTATGTGATGCATGTTGTTGTTATTTGCATTTGCTACATCAAATTATATACTTCTTGTGCCCTGTTTTAATACTCGATTGTTGTCCAAGGGTTTGTGTGAATGTTTACAGATTCTCATACATTTCCACAGCGCATATTTCTTTCTCTAATTTCTGCAGTGGGAGTGCATTAGCTTCTATCAGCTTTCTTTACCAGTCATATTTCTTTATATTTTCTACGGTGGGAGTACATTTGCTTCTATTTGCTTTCTTTACATTATAGTTTTGAAGAGTGCAGGTTTTTCGCTTCTATCGTATACTTATTATAGCTTGCTAGGGCTTTTGAATTCAGTGGTTGCAAGGCTGTTAAAATGTACCCAGTATTGTAGCCACTGTTGCAATTTTCTCGGCACATTGCCTAGCATCAAGCAGGGTCGATTACCCAATATGTGCATTATATTATTAGTCCTCCTCATCCGCAATTTCCATAACACCATTAATTCCCAACGTAACCATTATTATTAAAAGCATAAAATATTATCATTAATTCCCTATTAGTCCTCCTCATCCACAATTTCCATAACACCATTAATTCCCAACGTAACCACTATTATTATTAAAAGCATAAAATATTATTAAACATTGTATATTGCCCATTTTTTTTTCCAATATTTTCTTCTTAATTCTATAATTTCTAACGTAACCATTATAACTTCTTAATATTTTCTTTTTAATTTTATTAATTTCTAAAGTAACCATTATTATTATTAAAAGCACAAATTATTATTAAACATTGTATATTGCCCATTTTTTTTCCAATATTTTCTTCTTAATCCTATAATTGCGAAACCTGGTTGCTGCACGAGGGTTCTCTGAAACCCTGCACGAGAAATTTGCCCAGCATCAAGCAAGGTCGATTGCCCAATATGTGCCGATATTTTCTTCTTAATCCTATAATTGCAAAACCTGGTTGTTGCATGAGGGTTCTCTGAAACCCTGGACGAGAAATCAAACCCTATATCAGATATTAGTGTTTAAACCCAAGCGATGGATGCAAGTTTTTGTTTTTTAAGGTGGATGTTTCTAGTGGATGCAGGACCTAGGACCCCAATAATTTGTATGCAGGATGAGCTTACAAGAGTGCCAATCAACACCGCCATGTTTGAGAATAAGGTGGGATCCCCGGATGTACTGGCTTGTGAATCACCGATCAAAGAGCGAGCAGCTGGGTTGAATATTTCAGAGAGATTATCTATAGATCCAGTGGCTTGTGAATTACCGATCAAAGAGCGAGTAGCCACCAGGTTGAATGATTTGGTGGGATCCGCAAATGTAGTGGCCGGTGAACCACTGATTCTTTATCATTTACCATTCAGGTAAGGTAATCTTTGCACTCTCCAATTTACCATAGCAGAGCTATTTCATTTATAAATTTACCACATTCTTGGGTATAATATGTTTGTAGGTGTACCTAAAGAAATTGTCTCTAACAATTTTCAAAGAAATTAAAAAATACCTTTGGAGATATTTGCCCCACTCTTATGCCTACACTACAGCACACCATCTACCAATTGTGCAAATTATTGTTGCAGAATGTCAAGATATATCTTTCCCTGGTCTTGTTGATAGTTCTAAAACCCACAGGCCTTGCACCTTATACAACACAAAATCATGGTTGTTTCTCTATATTTCTTACTGTATACAAGGATCTACAAAAACCGTGTTTTTTGTTCTTCTCTAAACATTCGTTTCTCAGGGTTCCACAAATTCTTCAGAAGTCTAGCAGTTTACAAATCTTCTTCAATTTTCAAGCTCACATCTCATTGGGTGTCAGATTGATGCTCTAGACATCTTTTTTTTCCAGGCAGTTCTTTTCTTTCCTGCTATATTCAACTACAACAAACTGGGTAACTTCAAGCCTGCTGGTGTCTACAAAAACCTTCTTCAAGGCATGAACCTGTTAATAACCTGCTATATGATTTCTACTCATGCTGGAAATTGGATAATGTGATGGACATTTTGTCATGCCAGTTTACCTGTCACAAACCTGCTCATGTTTTTCCATGTTGGGTTCCCTATTTGTTATGATCCTAGTCCTCTAACATGACTCATCTACACCCATTATTCATCTAGGAGCCTGCTATTCTATTGATGCCCTTCACATTTGTGTGTCCTAGTATGTCTATAAAATATCCATCAATATTTGACCTTCAATGCCTAACTGTCGGTTCTCTCACAATCCCTTCATCCTGCTTATCATTTCTCCCAATCTACTCATTGTGAGTTCGTCGATCATCCTTAATGGGCTTGCTAGTCCTCATGGGATTTCGAATCCTAGACACTTTAAAACTAGAAAATAAAAATTGAGAAAGTGGTGCTCGTATGTTGGGTAGCCTTCCCCGAGCTTCCAAAGTTTTACTTGCTACAGCATCATTAATACATGTCACATTTGTTTTTCTCTCAACATTTGTGTGTTTATCTATTATTGTGTATATGCACCCATATGAAATTTGACAATTAACATATGAGTTTTAGTCTTTTAGTTGTGAAAGTGTTGACCGACAACAAAGGTCATGTTATCATCAGGAAAATACTAACACACTCAAAAAATATTTTTCACAGTGATTAGTTTAAGTAGATTGTCAAAGAACATATTTTGTTACACATTGGACTTTCTACAATTGATATATCAAAGTCAAAAAATTAAAAAATACACCAAATTCAACCTAATGTGATCAAATGATTTAAAACAATACATAGGCACTGGAAAGATTTAAGAAACAATTGTAACAGCTAACAGCCATCAAAGAAACCAACAAGAAAATTTGCAAGTTACCTTTTGTTTCATCTCTTTAAGCATGTATTCCAATCCTGTTCGCTGTGATCCAAGCATTTCCAGCTGCCTCTGAAATAAAATTAGTTTTCCAATGAGTCAGATAAAAGGCTTTCCCTGTCAATAAAAATGGTAAGGAAGATTGAAACATAAATCCAAAAAACTTTCATATTTTGTAAATTAATGTTCAACATGAATAAAAGTAATAATTATCAAACATAGCTGCTCCATTATGGACTTGGTCATTGGCTTAGCCAACACAGTTGTTTCTTTTGAGCATCCAATAACCTTATATATGCAGAAAAGTAGGATGGTATCATATTCTATCTCTTTTTTTTTAATATTGCATGCATCAATCCTAGCCTTTAGGCTTTCACAAACATTATAATTGTAGATGGATATACCTTGATGTGCAGGACAATTCCTATAGTGTAAACTGCAGAGCTGAAGACATTCAAATTTTCTAATATTGAACTAGGAGTGGTTGATATTTCATCATGAAATGCATATGCTATTATGCAGTAAGTAGGCATTAAATGAATCAATAGTAAACCAAAAGAGTAGTTCAACCATTTCCATAGCAGCTCTATTCGATTTTTTGAGATGTCATTGAATTATTAAATGACTTAGGCAAATGTGACTACAATAAGAGAATGGGATTGTAAAGTCAAGGTGGATTTATGACCAACCAAATAGGTAGCTAAGATGCAAATACATCCCCCCTCTACATGTGAATCAGACTTGCTGACATGATAACTTTCCTTCTTATGAATCTGGCATGCTCAGGACATGTGTCCCATGAATCAGACACGTGAGGCATAAAAGAAGTATGCCCAACAGAGATATAAAGAAGCATTTTGCTTGATTTCACACATAATTTTTTGCAAAAACCCTAATAGAGAAGGAGAATAGAGAATGAGATTGTTTGCATTTTGTACATCTACAGGTTGCCATTATTTTGATGTGTTTATCATTTCACAAACAGCAGTGTTCTTTTACAGTGATCTTACCCAAAAATGTACATCTTTATGTCTATATAATTGTATTTTATTCTGTAATTTTTAGAAATTATTATATATATAAATATATAAATAATTTGTTCGTGTCCCCTATTGTCCCATTGCGGGGGTCTACATTTCCTGTATCAGATACTCAATCCCTATATCATATTTATCAGGTAACTTAGATAGTAGTAGTCCTAGTGTGAACATTTTTCAATGTACTCAAGCAAAAGCTAAGCCATTGGTATACTCAATATTGTCTTGATGATGGATAACTTGTATAGCATCTTCCAGTAACAGTGTCTTATATAACTTAAGCCGATTGATGGTCACCAACTCACCACATTATGTATCCCATATACCAATATAAGCTTGAAGATCCAAGCAAAAAAGCAAGACCTTGCAGCCAAAATGATGGTGTAACAATAATATTGAATAGGCTCCAACTTGTGAAGATGTGTTGTTTGAATCAAAGCTTGTTCAAGCATTAACATGCTTTGTCACCATCCTCATATTGATGTGGGACTCAATGTTTGCCATCCATTGCTTTGTATTTGGCCTGTGTTTTTCATAGAGCATACTTGACTTTAGCATCAACTTTGTCTATGTGCTCAAAGCTTTCTGTAGGTACATTCATGCATCAACCTTTAAGAAATCTTCCATCAAAGTCATATCCTTCATCAAGTTAACCCTCAAGCATCACTATATTTATCCAAGGAGGCGACAATGCATGTGATCTAAGTACCAAATCATTGCCAGAGTGCTCATATTTCATTTTTATTGCCTTTCATATTCCACAGATTGCATAGAAGTAGCTCAGATTGAAAAAGGACATGTTGATTATCCCTAGAACTTATATTTGGAGGATTTAACGTCGTTACAGCTTGCTACTTTACCAACGAAAACAGAATTATGGGAGGCTCTGTCATAACCCAGATTTCTGTTTGACCTGGCCCCAACCTCACAAAAGCATGTTTTATGCTGCCAACTCTTAGTTACAATTGGGATGCTATTCAACTTACAGATGATCTGAATAAATATTTAGGCTTCTACAAGGTGACTAGTTATATGAGTGGCTTGCAAATATTTTGATAAATAATCTTTCTTTGCCTATTCATCTTACTTCATGCCCGTAATATTTGTTCAGACACCTTTTGTAATCCCATGTTTCCTCTCAAATGGTTTTTGTGCCAACAATCCATAATTGTCGAAGCAGCATGCCCCATTTGAATTCTATTTTATAATATTTGGAGAAGAATTGCATATAAAGCATTGTACTTCCCCTCTTTTTCCATTTCATTCTAATACTTTATTTAGGTGCCATCTTTTCCATTTATTTAGTATGCTCGGTTATGATTTAGCAACATGTCACATGGCTTAATATTACTTGTAAAGTTGTATATGGGATGTGAATGAGACTCTTAAAATAAAGATAAACTAGATAAAAAGCAGTTTCTATCAAAAAAAGCTGCATTCACAAGTTGAATGGGCATTTCAAGTAATTTGGGGTGGGGGTAGTTTGAGGAAGCATTTGATACTTCATCTTGGAAAAGAGCATGCAGCATGCATCTGCAGTGGAAAAATAATAAGCATTAAGATGAGCCACTCTGTGGTTGTTCATTTTAAACGCTGATACAATCACAACAACTTCTCAATTTCTATAATTCATATTTATTCAGTTATTTAAAAATGTGAGACAATATGTACTCGAGTGAGTCTGGGCTGTGTTAGAAGCAAATTTAATTTCATACTACTTCTACTGATGTACTTGAATCATAATCTAAACACTATGTTTCTTGAATCTCCTCGTTGTTCCCCAATTAGACTATCTCTACACATATGAAATCATATGCCACCATTGGCAAGGGATTTCTTTAATTTGGAATTATTCGCATCACAAATTCATTTCTTTGAGCTTGAAAATCAATTGGGTAGCCTTAATAATAATAATAATAATCTATTTTTAAGGTCACATCCTAGCAAGACACCAAATTGGTTATGGGACCGTGCAATGATTTGGCTATGAAAGTCTACAAAGTTGTACATATCCTACCCCTCTCTAGATTTAAACCTATGACCTCCTATGAGGAAATACATGTTCTTAACCATTAGGCACACTCAAATTGTACTACCAGTTTAGACCTCTTTTTATATGGCTGATTATTTATCTTAATCAAAAATTAATTTGTAACATGACTTTGAGATGGGTTGCTATTCAATTTTACATGTTTAAGTACCAACACAACTGTTATATTTTCTGCATTGACTACAGGTTGAAGGATGGGTGAAGCAAATAAATACAGGGCCAAGTACTGCTAAAGATGATGTGGGTGAAGAAGAAATCCATAATCTCCCTGCAAGGTGAGATCATCTACCTACACAATTTTAATAGTTTTACGATTCCAAGCTCTTTATTTGAAACCACAAGATTTCATAATTGTTCTCTTTTGAAGGTTGGGATTAGGAGCAAAGTTTGTTCCTCACTCAAAGTTTGTAGCTACCTTGAACTCGGTTGAGAAGAAGCTGCGTGCAAAACTTAGTGCTGCAAAAAAACAGCTTGATCTAGGCACTGAGGAGGCATGTTCAAGTGACAAAGACATTAAAGAATACAAATGCAAAGATAATAATGTTGATGATATAGATAGTGATGATTCAGATAGCAGGGCAAATGCATTCAGTAGGAAATAGTCAAAGCATTTATCCAACTCGTTGACCAAATGTCATGCATAGTCATTCTCTTACCATCCCATTGCTGAACGAAATTACCTCATCAATGAATAACAAAATTTATGTAGCAACACACACATCCTCAAGTATATTCTACAAATATTTCTTAAAGACATCCCTTATTCTTTGTCCATGTCAATTTTAGGTTATTATGTATGCATCAATGCATTATGTTGTTCTCTAAGACTCTTTTGCAGACCACTTTAATAGATTGTGTTACTATTTACGACATTTTGTTTCCTGAGGACGGTATATTTTTGTGTTTATTAGTGTGTTTGAAAAATTAAACTGGATTTTAAGCTTGAATGTCTTTGGATCGTATTGTCTTTTATTAGAATTACAAATGATCAAATCTATGTGTTAATATTGCTCCTCTTCCCGATTCTTAAAGGGTGCTAGCTCAATGGAAGAGCGCCTGTTTTACAAGCAGGAGGTTGGTGGTTCGATTCCTCCATGCCCTAATGATATTGGAATGTATTTATAAAGGTAAAAAATGTAGAAGTGCAAGATGGATGCAATATTAGATGCAACACTAAATGCAAAACCAGATGTAAAAGTGGACGTCACACATAACACAAAAGTGGATGCAAAAGTCGACCTTATGTCAAATGCAAATATGGACACAAAAATGGATGTCACACAACGCAAAATTGGATGCAAAAAGAGACTTAACACTAGACACAATTAATGACTCAAAACTAGATGCAATACTAGGTCCAAAACTAAACACAACAATAGATGCAAAAGTGGAATCCTAACTAGATTTAAAATTGGACATTAAATTGAGCGCAAAATATGGTGTATCGATCTACATAAAACTAGGTGTAACACCAGGTGCAAAAATGGAAGGAACACTTGGCGCAAACAAAAACTTAAAATGAGACACAATATTGGATGCAAGATGGGACAAAACATTGGATGTAAAACTAGACGTAATATTGAATGCAAGATGGGATGCAACATTGGACACAAAACTAGATGCAATATTAGATACAAACATGGCTGCAAAACTAGGCACAACAATGGGTGCAACATTGGGCTCAAACATAGATGCAAAAAAAGACATCAACTGGGATGCAACACTAGGTGCAGACCTAGATGCAAAATACGACGTAACACGAGATGAAACATTAGGCACAAACATGGATACAAAAGAAGACATAAAACAAGATACAAAATTAGATGCAAATGGGGATGCAACATTATAAGTAAAATTGAATGCAAAACTAGACGCAACATTGGGCTGAAAATTGGATGCAATCCTAGATGCAACGTTAGATGCAGAATTGGACGCATAATTTTATGCAAAACATGGTGCAAAATTGGGTGCAAGACTCAATGAAAAACTAGGAGCAAAATAAGACGCAAAATTGGATGCAAAACTGAGCGTGAAACTAGGTGCAAACAAGGATGTAACAAAGGACGCAAAAAAAAGATGCAATAGAAGTTGCAAAATTGGGCAGAAATAAAGGCGTAACAAAAGATGCAAAAAATTGGGTGCAAAAATGGATGTTAAAAAGGACGGAAAAAAAGATGCAATAGACGGCGTTTTATGAAAATGTACAATAGCGCTAGGTTTAGCGCCAGATTGTTCACCACAATTGGGAAAAAATTACACTAAAATCCGACGCTAAATTCGACGCTAAATCCAGTTTTTGTTGTAGTGCTTTCTTTATATTTTTTTTAAATATCTTTTAGTAACATAATATTTTATTGACCTTTTCATTTTTATTTATCAATTTATCATCATAGTTTCCTCCTTAATGATCCCAAGTTAATATTCTAGCTCAATAATATAAAGATCAAGGAGGAAGACACTGAATCATTATCAATGATCTTAGGCATGAACAAAAAAACCATTATAGGAGTCTCACCCACCCCCTTAGGAGCACTCTTTACTCGGAACCCCATGGATTTTCCACTAATGTTTATTTGTATAGTTTGGTGGCCCATGTCACCTGACCATGTCAACATGGTACTCAACATAACTAAGTAACTTGATAAATCCATAAGCATTAGAGTTAGTTGAATCAATATAATTAATGAGCTCATTAGTTCGACCCTTTAGACTACCTAACACACAACACAAATTGTGCAACAAACACCACATAGACACACTTTGTTCCCCTTGTACCACACAAACCACATAATCCATAGTTGTACCATAAGCGCCACACATAACACATTGTGTTGTTGATGTAATTGTAACTTCGGAATGAATGTATTCACTTGAATTTCTTATGTATTGTAACCCGATGTTTATTCCGGGATGTATTTGTAATGTACTTGAGTCATGTCATGCCCCGAGGTTCCTATCGGGAGTTTCTATAATGTAAACAAGTCATGTGAAGTCAAGGTGGGTAACCCTCCTTTTGTCTATGGGTTAAATTCCCCGCAATTCCGGGGCACTAAGGTTATTAGACTCACCTAGTGAAGTCAGCCTTAGTTGGGTTTAGTCAAGTCAGGAATTAGTGTAAATAGAGAGCTATCCTCTCTATTTATCACACACTCACTCACACTCAGTTGTAGCGCATAACTGAGGAAGAGAAAGACACTAGGGCAAGGAAGAAAGAGGTTACTGCTGTTGGGATATCATCTTACTGTTTTTGGGTTTCACTTTTGGTGTTGATTCTACCTCTAAGGAAGTTGCAGGGTTTTCTCCATTTATGGTTTCCCCGAGGAAAAACACTATGTTCATTGTCTCTTGTGTTTGATTGTTGTGCTTGTTGTTCTCTCAGTTAAAGATCCTAATGTTATGCTAGCTTAATGTTAAAAATCTAACATGGAATTAGAGCTAACCTGAGAAGAAGACACTGTGCAGCTACAGGAACTAGGGATTCCTACTTTGTGGATCTCTCTCCACATATTTTCAGCAAAAGAAGGGTGGAATAACTCTCCTCCCTAGGGCGCATCTTTCTGTCGAAGCAAAATCCAATTCTGAGGTTTTTCAGTTTTGGACCTGACACTGCTGCCAAAAATTAGGGATTTTCATAGAAGTGAAATTTTTCAGTGAGCCCAGGCCTAGATTGATATCTTCCCAAAATCGAAGTTAGGGATCAAAATCAAAGCATTTGGTTGGACAGAACTCCAAAAAAGAAAAACCCTAATCTGTTCCAGAACCATCACTGCAGGATTTCAACTCTAAATCCAGATCCGACATCTTGACCTGGTAAGATCTAAATCTTTTGTATTTCCATTTGAGGTTCTCAGTTAATATGTCTCATCATACGAAGCTTGATGAAAATATTGAGGGAGCTGATAACTTTCGAGCCTGGAAGTATAGGATCTCCCTGGTCCTAGAAGAAAATGAGTTGGACTCCTATATCAGTGAGGAGTTTCCAGTTCCAGAGGGATATGAGGCCAAGGATTTACATGAGAAGAAGTTGGCTATGGCAAAGAGGATCATTACTGATTCTATCAAGGATCACCTCATACCACAGGTGTCCTCCCTCAAGACACCTAAATCCATGTTTGATGCCTTAACCAAACTGTTTGAAGGGAAGAACATCAATCAGAAGATGAATCTCGGGAACCAGTTGAAGAATGTAAAGATCCAGAATGAGCAGACCATCCAGTCATACTTCACAAGGGTCTCCCAGATCAAAGAACAATTGGAAGCAGTAGATGAAGAAGTGGAGAATGCAGAAATTGTGATGAAAACCTTGAATGGCCTCCCTAGGTCATGGGATTCTTTCATCCAAGGAATTTGTGCTAGGAAGAAGTTAGTCAAGTGCAGTAGACTGTGGGAAGAATGTTCACAAGAAGAAGCTCGGATAGTAGCTCGAGAAGAAAATATGGGAAGTGAAGATCAAGATCTCACAGTACACTCCAGGAAAGGAAGAAGGGAAAATCATCATCATCAAGGTAAGCATTCTCATCGGAAAAATAATCCTGTAAGAAGGGATCCATCCAAACTCAGATGTTATACATGCAATGAAATAGGACACTTTGCTAGAAATTGTCCCATGAATAAGAATGGATCCAAGAAGAAGAAGAACTCCAAAATAAGACATCATGCTCACACTGGTGAGGATGATGATCCTCCCAGGAAGAGAGTAAAACAAGAAAGTGAAGACTCTTCAAGTGAAGATGAATATGTTCTAATTTCCGCTCTCACGAGAAATGTCACTCATGGAAGCAAAGATTGGCTTATTGATAGTGGGGCTTCCAAACACTTGATAGGTTTCAAGGAATCCTTTGAGAAACTATCCGAACATAATTCACCCCATAAGGTGAAACTTGGGGATGACTACCAATATCCCATAAAAGGTAGTGGTGAATCCTCCTACAAGCTAGACTCTGGAAAGTCTATGAAGATGAAGGATGTCTTGTTTCTACCAGGACTAAAGAAGAATCTTCTATCCATATCAGCACTAGATGCAAAAGGCATGAGGTTTGCATTTGTAGATGGTCAAGTCCTCATGTGGTCAATAGGAAAGACTATTGACGATGCAATAGTGATTGGAGAACAAGAAGGAGGATTATACAAATTGAAGGGTCTTCCAAAACAAGCATTGATCCATGACACAGTAGATCCAAATGAACTTTGGCACAGAAGGCTTGCACATGTGCATTACAGAGCACTACCACTTGCAAGCAAAGTTGTTGAAGGTCTTCTAGAAATTCAAGAAAAACATGAAGGGGTCTGCAAAGGATGTGTGAAAGGAAAGAATACACAGAAGACATTTCCAATTAGCAAGAGCAAGGAAAAAGGAATATTGGAAATCATCCACTCCGATGTATGCATACCAATGTCATCAAGTTCACTAAGCAGGTATGTGTACTATGCTTCTTTCATTGATGAATTTTCTAGGAAGACATGGATTTACTTCTTGAAGAACAAAGATGAAGTTTTCAGCAAGTTCAAGGAATTCAAAGCCTTGATCGAGAACCACACAGAAAAGAAGATCAAGACCTTTCGATCAGATAATGGTGGAGAATTCACATCAAATGAATTCAAATACTTATGCAAAGAATCAGGGATTAAGAGGGAGTTATCCACTCCATATAATCCACAATCGAATGGGGTTGCAGAAAAGAAGAATAGAACTATCATGGAAGTTGCAAGAGAAATGCTTCATGATCAGGATCTTCTCATGCATCTATGGGCAGAAGCTGCCAGAACAACGGTGTATGTACAGAACCGTACTCCACATAGAGTACTCGAGAATAAGACACCTGAAGAAGTCTTTTCCAGCAAGAAACCAAAAGTCAACCATCTTAGAATATTCGGTTGTCCAGTGTACATACACATTCCAAAAGAGAAGAGAACGAAACTAGATCCTTCAGGAAAGAAGGGTATATTTGTGGGATACTCTGAAAGCTCGAAGGCTTATAGAATATACTTCCAAAGATTCAAGAATATCGACATCAGCAGGGATGTGACATTTGACAAAGACACAGCTTACAACAAATCCAGAAAGAGACCTGTTGAAGATCCTGAAGAAGCAGAAGCACCCAAAATTCATGATACAACCATGAATGAAGAAATTCAAGAAGAAGATCAAGAATTTGAAGAACCAAAAAGACCTGTAGATCCACCTCAGGAGAAGAATCCTCACAAGAGGAAACCTACTTGGTTACGATAAATTATCCAAGGTGCGAAAAGATATGGGGCTCCAGAAGAGAATCACAGAGAAAGAAAAAGAACCAGATCCTGCTCTAGATATGTAGCTTTACTATGTGACTTTATCAATGAAGAACCTTCCAATTATGAAGAAGCGGAAGAATAGAAAGAATGTAAGGATGCTATGATCGAAGAGTATCAATTGATCATGAAGAATGATGTTTGGGATGTTGTCCCAAGACCAGAAGGGAAGTCGGTTGTAAATTCCAAATGGATCTACAAGATCAAGCATGCTACAGATGGTGGCATAGAGAAATATAAGGCAAGATTCGTGGTTTGAGGTTTCTCCCAGAAAGAAGGAATAGACTATGAAGAAACCTTTGCACCTATAGCCAGATACACTTCCATCAGATCAGTACTTGCTTTGGCTGCAGTGATGAAATGGAAGATACACCAAATGGATGTCAAGACTGCTTTCTTGAATGGTGTAGTGGAAGAGGAAGTATATGTAGAACAACCACTCAATTTTGAGACACATGACAGGGAGTCTCATGTGTGCAGATTGAAGAAAGCCCTGTACAGTTTGAAAAAGGCACCCAAGACATGGTATGGCAGAATTGACAGCTTTCTATCCAGTTTGGGCTTTACCAAGAGTAAAGCAAATTCCAACCTTTACTACAAGGTTGAAAATGGCAACCTAGTGATGCTCCTACTGTATGTAGATGATCTGTCTGTAACAGGTATGGATGGGTTGATTACTGATACAAAGAGAAATCTTGATGCCGAGTTCAAAATGAAGGACTTGGGTATGATGCATTATTTTCTAGGCATGGAGGTGTGGCAGAATGCAGATGGAATCTCCCTCGGACAAGGGAAGTATGCAGTAGAGATCCTAAAGAGGTTTGGGATGATGGACTGCAAGGACATGACCACACATATGGCATCGAACCTGAAGCTATTGAGTGATGCTTCATCAAAGACGGTTGATGCTACGATGTATCGTCAGATGATTGGGTCCTTGATGCATCTGATGAAAATGAGACTAGACATTTGCTTTGTTGTGAACACCTTGAGCCAGTTCTTGACAGATCCGAGACATGTTCATTTGATTGATGCAAAGCATATTCTGAGGTACCTGAGGGGTACAATTGATTATGGGCTCAAGTACGAGGCGAATTAGAAGATTAACCTGGAGGGTTATGTTGATTCAGATTGGGAAAGCAGTGCCATCAATAGGAAGAGCACTTCAGGGTGTTGCTTCAGTATGGGATCAGGTGTGATCTCTTGGTTTAGCAGGAAGCAATCCTGTGTGGCAGTGAGTATAGTTGAAGTAGAGTATGTCGTAGCTTGTTTAGCTATTTGTGAGGCAGTATGGCTGCGGAAGCTACTATTTGATTTATTTGATCTCCAGATGGATGCTACTTGTATACGTTGTGACAACCAGAGTTGCGTGAAGTTGTCAGAGAATCCAGTGTTCCATGATAAGTCGAAGCATATCGAGATCAAGTATCACTAAATTAGGGATATAGTGCAAAGGGGAGTAGTGAATCTCCATTATGTTGCAACGGAGGAACAAATAGCTGATGTGTTGAAAAAGCCATTAGCTAGGGTGAAGTTCGAGTACTTCAGGGAGAAGCTTGGTGTTCTCCAAATCGAGGTTTCCTCCAAGGGGAAATGATGAGACCCAGAGCCATTCTGACATGGTGAGAGGATTGGTTCCTTCCATGGTCAGATGTAAGGGTTGAGCCATTCAGTCATGGTGAGATGATTGGTTCCTTCCATGTCAGATGTGAGTGCTAAGCCATTCTGATGTGATTGTACGATTGGTTCCTACATGATCAGAAGTAAGTGCTGAATGCCATTCTTAGAATGGAGGCACATGGTTAGTTACCAGGAAAGCTCAGTCTGGGACTGAGGGCCATTCTGATGTGACTGTAGGATTGGTTCCTACATGATCAAATGTGAGTGCAGAGCCCTTCTAACATTGGTTGTCAGATGTGAGTGCAGATCCCTTTCGGTATGAAGGATTGGTTCCTTGCATGGTCGAATATAAGTGCTGAGCCTTTCTGACATTGGTTGTTAGATGTAAGTGTAGAGCCTTTCAGCATGGAGGATTAGTTTCTCACATGGCTGAGTATAAGTGTTGAGCCTTTTCAACATTGGTTGACAGATGTGAGTGCTGGGCCTTTCTGACAGGGTTGTGGGAGGTGTTCCCACATGGTCAGATGTGAGTGCTGGGTGTGCCTTTCTGATATTATTATAGGATTGGTTTCTACATGATCAGATATAAGTGCTGGGCAGGCCATTCTAACTTAGGGTTAGATATAAGTGCTAAAAGAAGACCTACATGAAGGCTAGGCCTACAACCAGCATGAAAAAGGGCTGGCTCTGTAGAACTTCTTGTGATGAGAAGAATAATGAGATAGCACCCATGAAGATCTAGTGATGATGATCCAGATCGAGGGATGATCCAGATCCAGTGATGATGCTCCAGAGATGATCCATATTGAGGGATGATCCATATCCAGTGATGATGATCCAGATCCAGATGAAGATGACTTGAAGAAAGAGATGACTTGAAGATCAATATGACGAGGACTCGATGATGATCCAGATGATACAGAGAAGAAGACTTGTGCTGATAAATTGTGTCGAGAGAATACCTTCCTATTTAAGAGGGAGTTTTGATGTAATTGTAACTTCGGAATGTATTCACTTTTATTTCTTATGTATTGTAACCCTATGTTTATTCCGGGATATATTTGTAATGTACTTGAGTCATGTCATGCCCCGAGGTTCCTATCGGGAGTTTCTATAATGTAAACAAGTCATGTGAATTCAAGGTGGGTAACCCTCCTATTGTCTAAGGGTTAAAGTCCCCACAGTTCCGGGGCACTAGGGTTATTAGACTCACCTAGTGAAGTCGGCCCTAGTTGGGTTTAGTCAAGTCAGGAATTAGTATAAATAGAGAGCTAGCCTCTCTATTTATCACACACTCACTCACACTCAATTGTAGCGCATAGATGAGGAAGAGAAAGACATTGGGGCAAGGAAGAAAGAGGTTACTGCTGTCAGGAGATCATCTTACTATTTTTGGGTTTCACTTTTGGTGCTGATTCTATCTCTGAGGAAGTTGCGGGGTTTTCTCTATTTATGGTTTCCCCAAGAAAAAACACTGTGTTAATTGTCTCTTATGTTTGATTGTTGTGCTTGTTGTTCTCTTAGTTAAAGATCATAATGTTATGCTAGCTTAATGTTAAAAATATAACATGTTCAACATGCTCCACACACAATAGAAACATGGTACATGTACCATTGACATAGTTTGTTAGCATGCCACATATAAGTTATGCATGGAAAAGGAGTATTCAACTCCTATCATGCAACATGAAATCAACATGGCTATGAAGGTGACGAGTCTTCTTATTTATGGTTGTTCGATATGGCTAACAAATGACACAAGGAAAGACAACAACACAAGAAAGTACAATATGATGGACAAGAAGTTATGGCACTACATACATTAAAAAAAGTTTCAATATGGTTTATAGAATAATAATTGGCAATAATATTGATCATTGAACATAGTTTGAAGTTGCATAAACATAGCACCATCTGACGCTAAAGGAATAAAAAAAACACAATTTCCATAGAAATACTAGATGCCATGGGAATAAAAACAACACAACTTCATGCTACACTCAATGCCATTTATCTTCGCCCAATAATAATTATCACCCTTTTAGGACACAATTTAATATTTGTATTTTCAAATTAAGGTCATATTTCCTATGAATGTGGATTAAATAGATAACATAGAAAGATACGCATGGAAAATTGGACTTGGAAATTTGGTTTCACTTGTTTAGATTCACTTGGACCAACTTAGTAGCACATAGCATGGTTAGATTGACTTGGACCTACTTCACTTTTAGGCATCACATGCTAGTCTTAACAACGAAAATGCATGACTAAAGGTTTGTTGAATTTGGACCACTGTCTTTAAGTATTTAGTGCCCCTACAGTGATAGGTAACCAAATTAGGGACCCGGGGTCCCTCTCTATCTCAATCTACTTCACCTTGATATAATCCTGCTTGTCTTACCCTAGCCTTCAACTGAGAAAATTATTGTTGAACATTGGTTGGAATTTACGGAAGGTAGGTGGCCTCTATTTCCATTGCTTCCAACTTGACTATAGGATGTGAATTACAACCCATACCTCTCCACATGTTTTGAACCTGACCTCGTCTTTCCATTGGAGTTGAAGCTTGAGACAAGCTACCTTACCAGGGATGGCGAACCCAATTAATGGGGAGATAAGTGATGAAGATCTTTCCTTTTTTGAGGAAAATGATTCAAAATAAATGTAGAGAGGAAATGAATAGAGAACTAATCAAATTGAATTACAATGCGAATATTGCATTCCCTTAGTTGATCAAATCACCGTATAGGAGACTTCCACCCCACTCAAAGAGGAAAACCCAACGAAGGAAAAGAGAGAGGAGACATTACGTGTTGAGGAAATTGTGCTATGAACCCTGAATAGTCTGCATCTTAGGTTGGTGAAAGACCAAATTCTCCTCACTCAAAATGATGAGTCCAGTTGGTTAGTTGTCAACACATATTGCTATTCCAATTGTAATTACCACCCACAAACCAAAATAGAATCAACCAACTTGTCATCATTGAAATCACCGTCATGGATGGAACTTGCATAGAAAATACCCAAATCTTGCAAGCGCATGTCTTAGTAATCATGCATGCGAGGTATGTAGGTATTACAGTAGAATACCAAACTTGTACCATTAAATTCCATCCTCTTACCTAATACCTACACTATGTTATAAGGTTCGATGCTTAGTAAAGACATCATCACATCACTTGTTTTCTTTGGTTTTCAAGTAGCCCCATCTCTCTTTCATATCGCCCCATCTCGATGTTATCTACTTAATATTAATGTACCCATATCTTAGAATTTCATTACACATTATTATCTTATTTTCACCATAATATTAGTTCCACATTAATTATAATGATTAGTTTGCAATAACACGTAGTAATGGGGTTTCCAAAAAAATTCTTCGACTATATAGTGATCTCGCATATCCTCTCTAAAAAAATTGCCCTATATAAAAAAAAATCTTCCTTTATTTTGAAATCTCGTATAACTTATTTAACATCTCCATATTCGCAAGGCCCGCAGAAATTTATTGAATTCAAAGTCTTTAGTGTATTCGAATTCATTTATAATTTGGTTATCTTCATGGGGGTTCAATCACCGCACCAACACCAATGTTAATGTTAATATAGGAACCCGTGAATGCCTCCTTTCACTGTAGCGGTTTTGTCCCTCATCCAAGCGCAAAAATTCATCAAAGAGCAGAGAAGTTAAAACAAGCAGTGGAGAGCCGCGAGAAACTAGACGTAATCAAACGAAATGTAGACCTATGGAAGAATTGTGTATTGAATTATTTGAAACGCGTTGAATCCACAGCTGGAGACATCACTGAATACCAAGGTCATTTTTATTCTACCCCTTTAATCATCATTATTTTTCATTTTTATGAGCACACTTTTTACAGATCCAAGTTGGTTTTTGTTATATGTTGTCCTAAGGTTTGGGGTTTTGAGATCGTTTATTCTGCAGATTAGATATTGTGTTTGAAGCTTTATGCATGGCCAATTGGAAGACTTCAATTCCCATAGTATTAGATTACATGTCATGATCTCGGTTATATTATATGTTTGTTGAGTTTTTGTTCTTGTTTTTTCCCAGGAAAGGCTGGAGAGCTCTAAGACCATCTCAAGCTACTGCAAGACACCTATATTCACACTAAATCATGTGAATAATTTTCCACTAAGCTATGAGTTTTTGTTTGTTTGTTGTTTTTTTGGGTTTAGAAATATGTTCCCTTTGTTTCAGGAGAAAATTAAACGTGTCTATAAACCCCTACTTAATCTTCCTATTAAATAAAGGGGGTCCAATTGCATTTTAATCTTCCTATTAAATAAAGGGGGTCCAATTGCATTTTACATACTGCATATAGAACAAAGGCCAGTAGCACTGTTGATTTTAAGGTTAATGTTTTTCCTAGATTCCTGCTACCCTCTACCATCAGATGATATAAGGGTGATTCCATGAAGATGGGTAACACTTTTTGGCCAAATTTGGCGATGAAAACCTGATTTTTTACTCATGTGCTAGATAGAAGCCCTCAAAACGCATATATGCCATGTGAATTTTGACTTGCAGTAAAAAAACAAATTGTAGAATATTATGTTGGCTTCATAGTGATATTTTAAAAAAAATATTCCGATGTCATTTAATGTGTGAATTTTTGCATTTAATGAACTGTGTGACCTTAAAAATTTGAAGAAGCTAATAAGTGGCTCGTGTCCACGTAGAGTACTTCAATCTTGCATTAATAATTTAAAAATATATATATATATATATATGAGCATGATCTACATAAAATGCAGTGTGATGTGCATTTTTTTTGTTAATTTTTTTTCGCATTATACAATTATTTATTATTTTTCGAAGGTGACCACATTCAATTTCAGCATCGTTTTAAACACATATTTGTCCACGTAAAGAAATTTTTTCTATTTTTTCAAAAATTGAAAAACCAAAGATACCCTTTTGAAGAGGACACGTCGATATGTGATGTGTGCATTTTTAAGAATTTTTTGGCTGTGTATTTTTAACTCTGGGGATTTTTCTTTGAGCTACTTCGAAGTTGCAGTGTGGTTTTCTAAGTATAAGTTTTAGAAGTAATTAAAAAATAAATATCATATGAATGCCAAAATGAGTGTATGATACGTCAATGGATAGAATATTCGTTGGTGAATCTATCGGTATCAACTTCGCTCAGTTATGTGCTAGGAATGGTAGGGTTTACACCTCTTCAAGGCACAGGAAATTTTCCATTTGTTTGAATGTGGGCTAAATCTGTTTTTTTAAGCCCTCGACCGAGGTATGAACCTTGACCAAGGTATTTAAATACCTCAGTCGAGGTATTAACAAGACCTCGACCGAGGGTTTGTAAAGCCCTCGACCGAGGGTTTAACAAACCTCGGTCGAGGTATTATTAATTCCTCGACCGAGATATTAGCTCGGTCGAGGTCCTTTAAAGCAAAATCCCGGGGGTGAATTCAAACATTAATGAGACTCCAACTACAAACTTTAATGTCTTTCCCACCCAAATTTTTAATCAAAATCTATATAAACATGTAATTCATACTAAACTAAGTCTCCTTCAAAATTGCCTTAGAATTTCATTGAAAAAAGTTTGTTTTGTCATACAAAGT
>LPNX010429180.1:4750-42339 GCA_001517045.1 Pseudotsuga menziesii | reverse complement strand
ACGTCCAATAAGGATATAACTCTGAGTTTTACATCGTCTATACAAAGGGTAGGCCTTGTGGTCTAGGCCATGCTTTATGACCAAATACTAGAGACAAAGTCCCTAAGACCCGTTCCTCTATGAATCATGTATCATGCACATGCTCTTAAAAACCAATTTCAAATAAATTTTTATAAAAAATTTATTATTTGTCTCGGGCCTACAGTTGGTTAATTGTCTCTATGGTTCATATAGGTTTGTTTAGTTGGTGTTTTATCGATTTTTTTCAATCCTCCATGAATTCACGGAGGATTGAAAAAAATCGGGCAGCATTTCAGCTTGCCCGAGACACATTTCAAAAATAAACCGGTAGCATAAACCCTACTGGTTGACATAATTTTTTTATATATATATATAACAAATTAACAAAAAAATTCAATTTAACTACAAATTTTCAAAAATCCGGCAGCATTTCTGCTTGCCGGTACACATTTTAAACATGAAAATTATAAAAACATAAATTTACTAAATTTGAAAACAAAATTATAAAAAAATACATTCACCAAATTTTAAAACAAATTTTATAAATTTATAATAAAAAAATTTAATTCCATTTAAATTGAAAAACAATTTAAACTATTACCTCTTGGCTCCGACATTGTGATGAGGTTGGGTTACTTGGAGGTGCTTGGGTTGCTTTGGGGCGACGGTCGCTGTTCCTTGGTCGAGCTCACTGTTCCTCGGTCAAGCGATTGAAAATGAAAACCGGGGGCCCCGTGGCCCCTTTTTACAATTTTTTTTGAAAGAAGCACCTCGGTCGAGGTATGTACCTCGACCGAGGTCCATACCTCGACCGATTTAATACCTCGGTCGAGGTATTTATTGACCCTCGTTCGAGGTTTCAATACCTCGACCGAGGGTTAATAAATACCTCGACCGAGGGATGAAAAAAACCTCAGTCGAGGGCTTCATAAAACCTCGGTCGAGGTGTTAATACCTCGGTCGAGGGTTTAACAAACCCTCGACCGAGGTACGTTTTTTTTGTTTTTGGCAAGATGCGCTTGCCAAAAAGTGTTACCCAGGTCCGTGGATTCACCCATAAGAATCACCACGCTTTGTTTTTTCTCCAGAATTTTTTGAGCCCAATTGGTTGTCATCTTGTCTAAGGATTTCCATGCTATTCGAGGCCACTTTACCATTTTTGTATATTGAGGTTTTGGGTTCGTATTCAAGCGGTTAATAAAAACACTTGCCATGTTAATTTGGCCAATTTTCTCCTCAATTTGAATCTAAGAAAACATGCCCTATAAACCATGTTGTGTTTTTAATATGGCTGATTCCATCCTCAATTTGATTCTAGGAAAATAGGTCCCATAGACCAGGTAGTTTTGATTTTTTAAAGGAT
Organism: Pseudotsuga menziesii; assembly: GCA_001517045.1. Lineage (NCBI taxonomy): Eukaryota > Viridiplantae > Streptophyta > Pinopsida > Pinales > Pinaceae > Pseudotsuga > Pseudotsuga menziesii. The sequence goes on along the minus strand of LPNX010429180.1, from coordinate 40,955 downwards.
GTAAAAATATTTATAAGTAATATTATTATTGTTTGAAGTTGTGTTTATACATGTTATATTCCTCGTTACCTATGTTGCTTAAGTATTTCAGATCTATTTCTCTCGGTGCAATTTCTATCTTTCAAGATGCTTGACATGTTGTTCCAGATCTTCAGACAATATAAGGACATCATCAATGTAGACTATTAATCAATCCATGCAATCTTTCAAGGTTGTTTCCATGACCTTTTGGAATTCATATGGGGCATTCTTTAAGGCAAATGGAATGAAATTCCAACAATAATGGCCATGTGAAACCACGAAACCAGTCTTGTACCTATCTTCAAGCCTGATTCCTATCTTCCAGAATCCTGATTTGAGGTCAAATTTCGAGAAGAAATTTTACTTGACTATTCTTCTCATCAGGTATGATTTGTTTGGAATGGGATATCTTACCCACTCTAGTGCCTCATTTAGGGGCTAATAATTGATTACCATTCTTGGAACTCCCCTCGCTTGCTCTGAGGGTTTGTTTACATAAAATGAAAAACAACCCCAGTTGGTGTATTGTTCTTCGAACAGTTTATTTTCCTGCAATTCTCTTGTTTCTGTTTTGCAAAACTTTCTCATCTAATCATTCATTGGAACTGCTTGACTGGTACTTGGAATGGTTTCTTCATCGAAATTCCTTTTGTAAGGCAAGCTTACCCAATTTTTTTTCCTGTTCCAGAATGCATATGGTCGTTCTGAACATACCAATTCTTTAAAATTCTGTTGGATATTCTTTTTCTTTTGCTGCCAAAATTCTTTGAGTAACTGGGATTCTATCTACTTCTGTGCCAAATCAATATGCAGCTCTTTTAGATATTTCTCCTTATTTTCTATTTCTCTTCTGCACTAAAATTCTTTATAAACCTGGGTAGAAACCTTAGGAGTAGAGATGAAGGATAGAACACCCTTTTTCTTCCTATGGAGAACCATAATCCTTTCTTCTATGTTTCTTTATTCATTCCTCTGGTATATGGTTCTACAGAAGCTATGAATGGAGCTCCCATAATGGATTCTACATCTGAGTCTATGGTGTAGGATTTGATGTGTAGTTTATGATTTTCCATTGTTATTATAGCATCTGGGACAAAATTCTTTATTTGTCTATTTCCTTCCAGTCCTTTGATAGATCTTGTTACTGGCATTTTTGTCCAATATCTAGCTGGTAGAAATCTAGAACTAAAGAAACTACAATCACTGCTTGAATCAATCAAAGTTCTGAATGTCCTTTATTTTCCTTTGATTGTATATGTCATCTCTATTATATCTCTTTGCGTGAATATTTGGTAGAGATGCAAACCTGAAGATTGTGGAGTAGTGTGGACTTCTTCCAATTCTTCTCCTTGTTGGAATTCTTCTTCTGGGAAGTATTCTAATTCTTTTTCCATGCTTGAAACTTGTTCAAGAACTGTCATTCTCTACTTCAACATCTTGATTTCTTCTTTCAGGGCCGATTTCTCTTTATAAATATCTACCAGTGTGATCTTATCAAAGGTTGGTAGTCTCTTTTCCTTGAGAACAAGAATGGTATTTGTTTCATAAGTTGGAATGAACAATGTTGTTTTACATTTCCCTTTCTTCTTTCTTTCATCTTATGAGCTAGAGCTTATTTCTGAAATGGCCTGCTCTTGCTCTTTCTTTCCTTTATTTAGATTCTTCCCCTTCATCTGCTGATAAAGATTTTTTGCCAATGAATCTTTAAGGCTTCTAGCCTCCATGGTAGAAATTAGGTTAGCCAAGTTGACTAACTCATTATTTCCTTCTCTGGCCATTAAGCAGTATTCTGTCCGGAGAAAATATTTGTAGGATTCCTCACTTTCTTTCTCATGATCATCCTCTATAGAACTGCTTATAGGATATGTGTAGACTATTTCTTCTTCTGCCCAATTTACTCTTTCTTTCTTCATATGGGGGAAATTTCTTTCAAATTTCTTCTCCATCTTTTCTGCTTCTAGACACTGGAATTTTTTGTGGGGTGTAGAATTACAAAACCTGCATTTTCTTTCCATATTTTCTTCTTGATTTCTGTTAGGAATCCATTTAGAAGGATTGGGGCAGAAATCATTATTCCAGGGCTTATGAGGTCTTCTGAATCCTATATATTTTCTATTTCTAGAGTGATAATTTTCTCCTTTGGATCTTTCCATGAATTTTCTCTACCAAATACCCATTTCTATGGTTTGTACGACTTTTTGGGTTTTTTTGGATTTCTTATGCTGCTTCTTTTTCCTGTATTGCTCAACTCCATCTGTGAGGCCATAGAGCTTACATATGCCTCGGGTGCCATCCACATATGGATTTGTCAGCAGATTTTCTATTTTCTTCTGCATACACAACTTGATTATAGCTAAAGTCACCAAAGTGTAGTAATATCCATAACCATAATTAGTTAAATCTGCAGACATGTGGGTTTTCATGAATTTGAGAAATCTTGATCGAAGTGATGCTAAATATTTTTGTTTCCATAAGGGATTATTGCCATCTTTCAAAAACTGGATCCTATGAGACTAGTCAGTATGGAATTGTTCAAAGTCAACCAATATTTTTCATTTCATGTTAGCAGTATCTTGATTTCTAGTTTTTTTCTTTCTTCGTCAGAGATTCCCGCACATCCAAATTCTCCTACAATTACTCCAGTAAGATTTCCAATGATGTTATTCTCTTATTGTCCATCAACATTTATAATCACGGCTTTAGACCATTGTACTAATTATGTGTGGGAAACCCTCATGTGCATCCATTGTTTTAAGGTTCCTGAGAAACCTGCTAGGATTTGCTTATAGGCTTCATAGGGTTCAGTTCCATAAGTCCTATAGCATGTAGATGAAATATACATATGTTCTAATACTTTTCTGATATTTTTGGGACTCATCCCATCTACTTTCCACACATAAGTCAGCTTTGGATTATAGTCTTGCTTCATAGGCTAAGATGCAAAGAGCTGATTTATATATGGTGTAGGCGGTCTATTTGAGTAAGGTTTTTTCTTGTCGTAAGCAAGAAAAGAAACCTCTTCTTCTTGACTGGATTGATCAATTTGGCTTGTATCTGATTCAGATTCTGATCATTCTATTGAAGAGCATGATCCTTCTTGACCACAACCTACAAATTCAACAACATATGTTGAGGGCCCATCTTTTTCAAAAGAGTATTTTGTATATATTGTGAATGGATTCTCTTCTTTAGGGTGAAGGACATGAATATGTGGAGTATACTGAGGGAGCATGGATGGTGATGCCAATGGGATAATTTGATGTATTTTATTGAAATTATTATTCAGAATTTCATCATGCTTTAGACAAGTAGATACAAATTGTTCTATGGATTCATAATTTTATACCAATGTCTCTGCAATTTTTTTTAGAGCATTAACCCTTTTTCGCAGATTATCATCATTATGTGTGATGATGTGTGCATCATGTTCTGACCTTCCAATTTTTTTAAAGCTTCCATTCAAATCAACATGGATGGTTTCTAGTTTTCCACTCAACATGTTTATGGAAGTCTGGACTTCCTGAACTGTTTCTTCTTTAGAGTATGATGCATATAGGATTTTCTCTGAGAGACCTTTAATTTATAGTTTGGTCCAGTTGCCTTGGTCTCTATAATTCTGTGGGTCTTGACCTTCTTCTTCTAGCATAGGTCTTTCTACTGCAGTCTTTCCAGAAACAAACCCTTCTATTGTTATAGGCTGGAAAAGCAAGAATCTTGTTTTTGTCACAAAATTTCTTCCTTTTAATCCAAGCCATTAATGACCACTGGATTTAGGTTCATCTTCTTCAAAATACATTGCCTCCAACATAGGCATGTATGCCTTCAATATTTTGGCTCTGGCGAAATGCTGGTAATTTAATCCAAGAATTTTGGGCATCCATTTCTTGTTGCTAGAGTTGTCCTAGATTTCCTTGCTCTAGGCTTGTGAGATTATCTTTGTATTTCATGAAATGGAGATCTGTCTCCATATCCCAGTTGATCATACTTTTGATCTAGACATCATCAACAGTTCCTCTTACTATTTGGTATGGGAGAGATAGGAACTTCTGGATCTCAAGGACTGATGGACTTCTAGTGTTTGGAGTGAGAGGTGCATTTAGTCTTTCTTCTGGAATGCATGGCCTTTTTCTTTGGATTTGTCCCTTGTATCCTAGGCCAAATTTGTTTGTCTGTACAATTTCTATGAGCATCTAACATATCTTTTCTTGGTCCAACCATTTCTATTTTTTCATGATCTGTTCTCTAGACTTCCTTATGATTGGTTTTTCTTCTTCCCAAAGATTGGCCATAAGGCATTGGGATCCGTTAAGGTCACTATGGGGAAATTCAAATGATTCAGATTTTGAAGGATGGTGCATTGATCCAGAACAGATATTGGAAGTGCATTTAGGATGAATGCCAGGCTTGCTAGTTCCAATAGTGCTTGGGTGATGATTTTCTAGTTGGGAGAATATAGGTCCACCACACTTGCAGAATACACAACATTGAAGTTTATTTAGTGAATTTGTATAAAGTGCAAAGATTCAGTTTTTTGGATACACATTCCCTATAAATTTATGTTCCTATTTTATGGAAGTTCCAGAAACCATTTTAGAGTACAGCCTTTTGATAGGTTTTCCCTTGTGTTCTGTTTTACTTATTTCTCCACACCGACCTTCCTTAAAAATTTGGTGTTGACAAGAGAACCCATCTTAGAGTTCATTCTTACAGCTATTACTTGAGTTATCTCTGCTTGGGCATGTAAGGAGCTCCTTACTTTCCAGCTCATGTAAGGAACAATCTTTCCTTCTAGCTTAAGTGATGAGCTCACATTCACTAGAAGGTAGATCATACCTTTATTACCTTGCTTCCTTTGAATTACGTGCCCTTTGTTAACTGCAAGGAATTTACATTGAAGGAAAATTTGATTTGGATAATGTCAAGGATGAGTAGACAATTTACTTGAATGTTCAGTGTGGAATCTCGAAAATTAAATTTGTTTACTCATTATTTGTCTTTTGAAAGGTCATTTTCTTTCAGATTTTGGAATGTCCTCTTAATTTTAAGCACCCATGTTTGAAATGCCCATGGTTTAAAGATATTAGGTTCATATTCTTGAGTGCAATAAATATTGGCATTGGTTACCTTCATTTTATAACATGGCATATTGTATTTTGGATCCCTATGAACTAAAGCATGGTTGATGGAGGGGACATTCATAAGCTAACTATGACATTGAAAATCTAGACCCACTTCATTACATATCTTCCATACATGGAAACTAGTATCTGCATTTGGTGATAAAAATAGAGAGCTCAATCACTACGAAAGCTTCACTTTGTATGATTCCCTATTTGCTATGTAAAATTTTGGTTGAATCTCGTTCTTAGGCAAACTGCCTCTGCATATTCTAAGATGATGGAGTAAAGACATGTCTTTACCTTTCATGAAATCATATTAAGAATATTTTGGTTGCCATTTGTTTTATTTGCAGTGAAAGAAACCAAACATGAACAATGGTTGAGCAGTGCAAAGTCACTCTCATCTGCCAATTGCAGAACTAAGGATCTCAAGAAAATGAAACAAGTACTGAGCGAATGGAGGCATGAACGTGAATATATAATTTATGAACAGTTCAATGGTATGTCTTCTAACTTTTCAATATCTTTTTAAATGACCCTCACAAGAAAATAAAGCTTGTTATATCCATGGTTGATCTACAATGTACATCCATTAAAATTTTAATCATGTTTTAATCTCCTCTATTATCCCCCCCTTTTACAATGATATTTTTTTCAACAGAATCAAGAGAAGTGTGGGAACTAACTATTTTCTGAAGCTATGTGTATATGTGTAGCACACATGCATATTTTTTGTTTTCAAGTTATTGTATCGAATGTTACTTTTATACATATACATTGCTATTGTTAATCTTTCAACATTCATTATTGGCCACCATTTTTCCAATTAATGGTTTTCATTCAACAATTTTTTTCTTTGTCATATTTTCCCCTAGTATGAAGGAAATTATATTGATATTGTTCCAAATTACAAGGGAATTTATGCTACTCGTGTTACAAATCAGAAAACCAGTAACCACTGGTTAACAAAGTAGCCATAGGTGAAGGATATATGTTCTATCAAAAGCATTCATGAACTCTTGGCAGAAGCATCTCTTTTGTTTTAGTAAAAAAATAGTCTCATAATCTAAGCGATGGTGAGATGTTGGGTACCTATACATACTTATAATGATTTGTGGCTGTGCAACTATCTTTTGTTTCTTAATAGGATTTCCTATGATTAGATTGAGTTGCATTAAGCCCAAAAAACCAATCATCATGTCCGAAGGTAGGTTTATTCGTTCAACACTTTGCATGCGATTTACAAAACAATGCCAAAAACATGTTCTTGATGTACAATGTCCTAATGACATAGGTGAATATAGTGAAACCATAAGCTTGTATTTTTAACAACCCGTAGAAAAAAAAAATTAAATACAAAATATTAGTCTCAATAATACAAATCATCTATTTTGTGTTTAACAACTTGAAATTTGAAAATCCTCTAAGGACAAGATTTGCTGCCTCTCCCTTGTGATCCTACTCGCAAATTTGTAGGACATCAAACTTGAGGGAAAGGTGACCCTTTCAGTAGTTTGGTTCCTAAAGTGGCTCCAAATAATGTGTGAGTTGTCCTACGGTTACTGGATTTAATGGCATTACGGACTTACCACCATCCATACATAGCATGCTTCACTTGGAATTAGCATCCCATTTAGCATCCCTTGCGTGGTCTCCTGTGCTTCATATCGTGGGATTTTCATGTTTATCATGACCTAGCATAGACTTCATGCTATGTTCTACTTGAATTTCCTGTCATGCCTTTTGCCTTTTATAAGAGACTATTTGGTACTCTTGCTTTGTAATGAGATCATTGTACAAAGATGCCCTATTGACCTAATTTTCTAGTCATTAGCTGGAATTTGGACATTAATAAAATTATGCTATCTACTTTGGATAGCTAAAAAATATGCTATGGTTTTGTTGAGTTTAATTTGTGCCCTTTGTTGTCATTGGACCGCATTGACTATTTTCCAACCAAGTTTCATTAAATAAAAATGTTGAAATTAAAAAAAAAATGATTTTTATTTATCTCTTGCCGTACATTGCCTTTGCTAAAAATATTGATTATGTTTATTCTATCTCTAAGAGCAACCTCCTCAAGATTGGTACTTTGAGAGAAACAAATATACAGAGAATGTATTGTTTATTAATGGAGGAGTTATTGACTACATCACCATTAGTGTGTTTTATACATTAAGTGATAAGTTACTGTAAATACTTTTAGTGGAAACATTCACTTGTCTATAGGTGATGGACTCAATGCAACTGCCGGGCCCATTGAATGAGCAGTTGAAGAAGATGTATGTGTTGGATATGGTGGCTCTGCAGCTTGTTACACATGCAATTGTAGCAAAGGTAAGGTCTCGTAACTTATTTAAATCGTGTTTGTGAATAAATGAATGAAGAGGTTTATTCCTGGTAATGAATTTGGTTTTACTAGATCTTTCATCATAGGGTTTAAATAATGATACGATTTGTCCAAGTTGCTACATAATTTTTTCTTGTGTGCGAAAAAATTTGGAGGTTGCTTGCTAAAATACTCAGTAGCTCAGAGGGAAGAAGGAAATGTTGTCTCCCACCACTGTCCGCAGATGATGGGTGAAGGCCATTAATGGGTATTTTTCATTCTCTTGCTTGGTATTACTCCCTTTTGTATTGAGTGTAAATAATGAAACTTTTTCATTTACTTGTCTTTCAAAGTCTCGCAAGTAAGCATTCATTTCTTTGAAGCTTGTTACACTGCTTATCTTCAATTTTTTTATTTCAAGGTTGTCTTTCATCTATATTCCCTTTGTAAACCTTTGCACTCGTGCACAACATCTCTCATTAATTTTGGATGCCTTTGACTCTTTTATATTTAGAGTCTTGTACAGGTAATTTTATTTGTGTTGTCAATAATTTTAATTTATAATATGAATGTTGGTATTTGAGGGTGCCAATTGATTTTCTGATGTAGTTGAATATTGAACGAATCTTCAACTTGATGCATTATAAAGTAAACTGAATCCATTTTATGATGGTATGTACATTGCTTAAAAGTGAAATGAATGAGCTTCCTCGATTCCTTCCTTTATTCCAACCTCTGCTGAACTAGATCGTTTTTACATGATGATTATGTCCAAAGTTTTATGTTTGGAAAATTTACTGCAAATAATGTTGATGCTTCCAGCAAGTCTGGCTCGAGTAATGAACTCATTAAGAAGATATAGCAAGGAAAGTCAACACAGCTTCAATAGGAAAATATGAAGAACAACCTTTTCATCTTCATTATCTCTACAAACTGTAGACTCCTTAAAATGCCCAACACAATCTTCATGTTAACTCTTCTTTTTCTTACTTTGGGAATCCAAAATTCATATGCAATTATACAGCTATTGTTGAAAGTAAAGATATCCATGGGAAGCTTAGTAGTTCTTTAATATATAATTTATTATTCTATGTTGCTTGGTGATGCAGAGAGAATAGGGCCATGTCCAAAATGCTGAAAAATAAACTCACAGAACATATACTCATCAATTTCAAGAGAGAATTGCAGAGACATAATAAAACTTAACTTTAGATCTGCTCAAGTGTAGACACACACTCTGTTCCATCTTAATGAATCAAACAACAAAAACATTACATCTACAGGGAAACTTAGGCCTGATTGCACTAAGATAAATATTGGCACACAAACCACCTAATTTTTCTCAGCTAATTCACAATGCTCTCTGGCAAGCACAACTACTCTGAGTGTCTTTTCATTGCTCCTTTGAGAATACAAGCACTTTTTTGTTGCTCTTTCTGAGTGTTCACATATATTCCAAAACTATTTGACAGAGAGCATTTAAAATAAGTCCTCCCCGCCTCTTCTTCTGAGGCTCTCTCCCTCTTCCCTTGCACTCTACTATTCCTCTTCAAATACACTCATACATCAACGAAGGGCACACAGGTCCTTTACCCAATCAATCTTAATAGAACTTAGTGTAAACTTCGAGTTCAAATTGGGAGTGGGTACCCGTTTCAAACTGTATGTATATATATGTTTGGGATTCTAGAATCTTCAGGGAATCTGGTAAGATTTATGAATGCCCCACATTGTATTCCCTTGTTTAAAAAATTATGATTCTCCTAATTCAGAGTTACTTCGCTTTGCTTTCCTCCGCTTTCTCCAACTATAAAACCATGACACACTCTCGATAGTGTCCCATTTAGGAACTCCAAATTTCCACATCCTATAGTGCAATCTCTCCATAGGCTGTTCATCTCCATAGGTCAATATTGAGCAATCTGAAATCCACATGGTATAATCTATTAAGTACATGAAGTGCCATCACATTTTCCTTTGCTTCCAAAACTCTATTCATCTTAGCAACCAAACTCCTTTGTATGAAGTCAAATCTCACCATACCTATGCAAAGTTTTCCTCAATTTCTACATAAATATTCTCCACAATGATCCATTAGAGGAAATTTGAGGTCTAAAATGGGCCTCCTAAGGAAAATAATAAAATAATAGTTAAAATAATAAAACAATGCCTTTGGTTAATGTACTTTTTTTTGGTGTAACTGGTGTCTTCATTGTGTGTTAGGTTTCCAAAGGTGTCATGACATATGTTCCACAAGAAGTGAAGGATTTGTATCATCTACTGGAAAATCGTTTCCACCCTTTAGATCTTGTTGAAAAGGTTCAACCACTTCTAGGAAATCTCTCTAAAATTAGTCACAAATTCTCTTTGACTTCTCTTGTCCCAACCATGCAGTTGGAGCAGTACATTCCTGCTTTAGAAAGGCTAACTACTTTGAGAGTGTTACAACAGGTGAGATTTAGTACTTACTCTCCCTTGTTCATGCTCTTTACCATTTTGTAGTATTAGAAATTTTGATTTATATATGTGGACAAAATTTTAGAGTTTTACAACTTAGATCATTCATGGGAGTAATTAGTACTGAATTCAGTTCATTCTTTTGTATTAATTTATGGGGTGACAATCGACGCTTTGATGTATTTCTTTTTCTTGGTGTTGGAAGTTTTATATAGTTATCATCTGTCTACTAAAAAGCACAACTGGATGTTCCAAGTATCACAAGTGTATAAAACAATGAAAATCACATCCCCTTCAAAGATGATACCATTTTCTGATTTTGTTGTTGTAGAGAAGCTTAGTGAGGATGCTGTGAAGTACAGTTTCTTATAGCTGAAGATTGACCATGCTAATTTTAGTTTTTTTAGTTATAGAGGAATTCTATTCCTGGAAGGCACTTATGCTATTCTTCCTTCTGATTATTCTCTCATATAAAAAGGTTACAAAGCAGATCATCATGGAACATGCTCTTTATGAATAACTTAAGGAAAGGAAGGAAACATAACGCAAACTCCAAAAACTAGCAAAAAGCATGGATTACCTGGAAAGGGCCAAAAGAGAAGAAGAAGCCCCTCTTATTGAAGCAACATATCAAAATCACTTGGTAGATGATGAAATATTCTTCACACAGGAACAACAAATGAGCATGATCTTGACCCTCTTTGTCCTAGTTGGATGTTCAAGCAATCATAAATTGCCTGCAGATTAGTTTTAGAATGGATTATTTAGATAGGATTTATGCAAATTCTTGCAATTAATCACTTATAGGTTTTAATTGTATATCTCCACTGGTCTCTCGCTAACATCGCACTTATAAATCACAAGAAGCAGTTTAACAAAGAAGACAACACATGCTGTAGATCTTTTGGAGAAGACTAGGCTTACACAAATGTTGAATGACAAGGTTAAGGTTTTGCATTTTTTTATAGATATTATCGAGTCTTGCATCCACTGTTTTGCTTACTATAACTGAGTTATTTGGTTTGATTTGGTAATGCAGAATATCTTTCAATATTTGGTTTGTTTTGGTAACGCATAATATATAGGAGGTAAAAATTTAGTGTTGTTGGAGATAAAGTCTAGTTATTGAGATTTAGTAGTTCGTCTACATTGATTTGATAAGGTTGTTTCATTGAATTATTTTTTTTATCTAGTGACAGCGCGAAGGAACAAATCCCTGTTCTAGAATATTTTAAAGTGAACTTGTTGTTTGTAGAAGTGAGGAAATCCAACATACTTGAATACATTTGAAACCTCACGTGGAAACTCCACTAGTATTGAAATGAGGTAAGATGGTTATATGTTTTTCAAATTCCATATCAGTTTGTCACATTGAATATTGAAGTTAAGAAGTATGACATTTTTAGAAGAATCATGGATTAAAGAATGGTTCAATCCATTAGATTTCTTGGGTATCCCAGGGAATCTGAATCAATTCTTTGTTCCATATCGGGACAAGTATATTCAAAACTTATCAAAACATGCTAACTAAGTTGGACTACTTGTTACATCTTTCATTGAATTCATTTCAAGATTCAATGTTTCCCATGAGGATGTTATGATGAAAATGTTTGTGTGTTCCTTGGAAGATGATACATTAGACTGGTTTTATGCCCCACATTGGGGGAGATATACCAATGATGAAATAGGTTGAGCATTGTTGTGAGCGAGAGCTTAGATAATTGTAGTCCACGGGAGATATTTTTGACTTAGGTTTTATCAAGGCATTTTACAAGAATTGGGATGTTAGCTATGTTGAACATCTTGAAGGAACACAATTTGCAGATGTTTTGGTTGAGATTTGTTATAGATTGAGAAATAAGTTTGATAATTTTATGCTTGCACATGACCTTAACCCCTTGGAGGATCTATTGGCTGAAAATTAATGAGAAATATGATGCATGTATGTCCTTATTGAGTTTCATCATTGAAATAAGGATGAACCATCCGCCTAGAAACAAATCAAAAATAGCATAGAAATAATGACAAACAAGATTTATGTATTCGATATATTTGTGAATAAAACCATCTTATACAATAGATAATTACAACTATAAACTAACCATAGCTGATTGCACCAGTCCCCCTATTCTTCCCAGCATAAGCCCGCTACACAAAAGGTAAAATTCTATTCAACTTTTTGTCACAAAACAACATAAGATTCAAATGTATAGAGCTCCAAAAAATATTTATTTGTTGTTATTTTGTGTGTTGTACAGTGGCATGATCATAATCAAAAAAATTGAGTGTCTTCCGAGGTGGCATAATATTCTTCTTTTTAAATGCCAACTTGAGGTCAATTGGATGCATAAGTATATGTTTCAGAGTCTAAATGTGAATTTCCTAGCATACATCTACATTATATTGATTACATCATAGGATTTGAAGTGGTTAGCATATATCTAAAGAAGGTCAGAGCCATACGATTTGAAGTGGTTAGCATATATCTAAATAAGGTAATATCCATTCAGACTACTTTCTTAGTTCTCTCGAGTCAGAAACAATGTTGGGATTATTAGTATTTTCTTAGAATTACAAATGATGCAATATTGGTGTTAATATTTCCCCTTTCCCCTTTTCTTAAAGGGTTCTAGCTCAATGGAAGAGCGCTTGTTTTACAAGCAGGAGGTTGAAGGTTCGATTCTTTCATGCCCAAATGATATTGCAATATTGATATTTTACATAAAATATATTTTATTATTATTTATTATGGCTGCGAGAGGGGTTCTTCAATGAATTCATATGTCACTACGAGGGGGGTTCAAAACTTCCCTTGCATGTTACAACGAGGGGGGTTCAAACCCCCCTGTAAGTTTATATGAGGAGGTTTCATAACCGCCCCCAAAGGTTTGTGAAGAGTTTTAGTGGAGGTTTCAAACTGCCTCTGTAGGTACCTATGAGGGGGTTTTATAACCACCCCTAAAGGTTTGTAAAGAGTGTTATGGGGGGTTTCAAACCGCCTCCATAAGTACCTACGAGGGGGGTTTATAACCGCCCCCATAAGTTTGTAAAGAGTTTTAGGTGGGGGCTTGAAACTCCTCCATAGGTACCTACGAGGGGGGTTTATAACCACCCCCAAACTTTTGTAATAAATACTTTTAAGGGGGGTTTTGAATCGCCCCTATAGGTATCTATGAGGGGGGTTTATAACCGCCCCCAAAGGTTTGTANGAGGGGGGGGGTTGGAATCGCCCCCATAGGTGTCTATGAGGGGGGTTTAGAACTGACCTTAAAATTCACTTTTTTGGGGGGTGGGGGTGGGGGGGTTAGAACCGCCCCCAAAAGTCACTTTTAGGGGGATGGGGGGGGTTAGAACCACCCCAAAAGTCACTTCTAGGGATGATTTTTATCTCTTATATAATTTTCCCTAAAAGTTAAAAAAAAAATAGTTTCAGTGCTATTAGGGGCGGTTTTGTAAAGACCGCCTCCAAAGTCAAAACTGTCCCCAAAAGTGACTTTTGGACGTGGAAGACAACCACCCCTAAAATTCAAATTTTTTGTAGTGACTTCAGAGAATGAAGACTAGGAAGCATCAGAGGAGAGAATTATGTATAGATTGTAGAGAATATATAGAACAAAGTCTACAAGCTGAGTGCACAGACGAAAGGTGTTATACATTTCACATGCCAGATGAAGAGCGCCTGTTTTGTTTTTCATAGATGGGTTTCCACGTTAAATGTTGTAAATAGTTTGTTGTTTTACTTTGATTGGAATGATTTGAATTCAAATCTTAAATATTGATTTCCATTAATGAATAATATTCATTTTTATCGGACAGAAGGTGAGAAGTATGTGGAAGGGATCCAAGCTTAATATTTCATATTCTTCTTCAGTCAACGGATTTCAAATTTCAAATTTTGTTTTATGCCAGTAAAAAGGTATAAGTTTATACTTTCCTTATTCAATCAAATACCAAAGGGTATGTAATAAAAGTGCTTTAAATTTTTTTGAAAGCCTTATGCCATTGGGAGTTATAAGGGTGTATGAATTATTTTTAGAAATATGCATAATTTCAACTCAAGTTTTCTCAAGTTTAACAGGATTTTAGATCCATTTGTAATTATTGTTTCTTAATTGAATATTCTAATTGAATTACATAATAGTTTGCTCATTTCATATAGGGGCATTGACTTGAAACATATTTTTACAAATGACTGAAAATAAGAAGGTTGGTTATCAAAACATATTTTTTATTTGACTATTTATTATAAAGATAAATAATGTAGTTATAGTGCCAAACATAATAGAAATATTATTTTGCAATGGTGATTGTGTCTTTGATATACCTAGTGACGTGAAAACAAGGATCTTAGGAACTAGGTACATGTGTGATGGTGCATGATAAAGAGGGCTCTATTGTAACCATTTTTTTCTTAAATAGTTGATCTAGCCTAAAATTTGAATATGAGGATTAAAGGAATGTGTATGCTTTGTAGATTTGCCCATTTGGAGACAAAATGTTTTCATCTTCGACGTTGTCTTCATTGTGTGAAGATAATTATCTCCCAAGCAAATGATGAAATCAGAAGAAGCTTCAGAAAATAACACTTCACCATGGATGGGTAAGTTCTTGGGAATGGAAGCAAGAAGTCAAGAGTTTCATACATGTTATAGCCTAGTTAAAACTTGGGCAACAACACATTTGAATGGTGATATTAAAAAATCTAACAAACATCAACTAGTTCTTGTGAATGATAATTTTGAGGATGATCAAGGTGGATTATGGATTGGTACTCTAGTACATACTTCAACCGATGTATTACAAAATGGAAGTAGAAAGTTACTCTCTTGCGTCTAAAACATGGGACTCGAGAATGAATATGAGACTCAAGAATGGCTTGATATATTCTTATAAAATATTAGTTGCGTGAACATACTTTTACTAGATTCCTATAAGGTAAGGCAATTTGATGTGAAGATGGATAAATGTGTGGTTGTATATTGGTATTAGTTTTCCATTATCCATTCCATGGACATAATTAAATTGATCATCAAGCCATGCACTGAATATATAGTATGTGTAATATAATAATATTATTTTTTAATTTAAATTATTATTTATTTTTCTAATATAATTTTAATATATAAATTCTAGTGTCCAAAAATGGTGCTTCTTAGTAATATAATGGCTGATTGGTTGCTTGAATGTTCTTTTTAGTAATGAATTAAACCCTTTTTCTTGGTTTAGTAAAATAATGCCCAATAAAATAAGTTGGATGCAAATAACGTCTGTGTGTCTTGGATTGGTTTCATACTATAAATATGCTTTCATCAAAAAACTTATCTTACATTGGGTCACAAAATTGGTTTGTGGTAACATATATACACTAAAGTACCCTATTATACCAATGGAGGAAACAAAAAAAACAATGCTTCCAACTAAACTTGTCTTACTAAGCAGTAATGTTGATTATGCATCATCTTAATATTTTAGTTACGATGCTATCATTTTCCGAATGAAAAGAAAGAGTTGACAGATATGGATTACCAAATTTTCTCTTTGCAAAACGAGCATGATTCTTATACTCAATACATGGACGAAGACTATCCGTATCTCCACCAGATACGATATCAAAACATACATTTCCTAATGGCCTTTTCTCTTTTCTCTTTCCAAATAATCACCTGTCAATTTATCATATCATATTTGACATTTGCATTGCTTAATTCCTTCATTCCGAATGAACTCTGTTTGCAAATGCGGGCTGAAATAGAGGACACAAATTTTGACTACAGGGTTAACCCTAACCCTTCTGCTTTGGAGGACAGATCAAAACTGGAGGTATTATCTTGGTTTTATTTAGTTATTTTCCTACCTTTACTTTGTGGGCAGACCAAAAGTTAAGTTGAATAGTCACTCTTACTTGCAGGTTGAAAAATTCATGAGAATGTAGAATGAAAATAGTGAGTTCATGGATGATTATGAACAAAAACATTTGACAGCTGGAAATGCAAAACATCCCTCAAATAATACTGCTATAGTTGGCTAAGCATCCTGGGATTAAGATTACAATTACTAATATTAGGTGTTTATGTTAATTTAAAGAAAATAGTTTTAATTTGGATTAATAAAGACTGTATGTTAATTTAAAAAAAAAACACTTTTAAGTTTGGATTGATAAAGAGTTTAATATTTGGTTATATAATTATTTTTATTTATAAATAATTGTTTTTTCTTTTTTATTTACATGGTTCTTTGATATAGTATATTTTATAATTTAATTTATTTTTTACATCACAGAATATCAACTAATTGAATTGAGAAAATCATAAATGACCATATTATTTATTTGTATGATATCCACAAGATTTTCATTGAGACTATATTTTATCTATATTTTTGTTATCGTTTACATAATAAACTAGACCACAAAGAACTTAGTGTGATCTTGTATTTGTATGTTCGTAAATTTATATTTAAAAAGTATTAACACTTTTATCACATAACGCTCCATAAATGAACTTTCAAACAAGTAGAAATTACATGTGTTTCTAGAGATCACCATATGTGGAATCCAAGAAATAAGCTCAACACATGTAAATATGGTTGCGGAGGCTATTACTCTATGTAACTTTAGTTTTTAAATGTTTTAATAGTAGACTTCCATATTTTCTATGTGGTCGATTGAGATGCTAAGGTAACATTGCATGGATGTTGTAACCTAACTTTACAACAAATAAAAAATAAATAAAAGTCAGCTCATAAAATATAAAATATGAACCAAAATAATAAATAAAAAGTAAATAAAAAAGTCTATATTGCCTCATAAAATATAAAATTAGAACAAAATGAAAAGTAATTATAAATCTGTGTGCGCTTATAAAATAAAAATATTAAAATTAACATAGACCCATCTTAAACCTGTATTTACAAAGCACCAAAGGGATACAGATTCTTAAGGTGTAAATTTCCTGAACATTAAATAAATTTAAGATAAAAAAAATTACAAAATCTAAAGAATTTGTATATGCTGGGAGTTGCTTGGAACTTGCAATGTTACAGCTCTTGTCTGAAGAGAAGTAACATTTTTGTAACTGGTAGTATTTAACAAAACAATGTTTCAAGTGTAGATCAAAATAGTGCTTAGACAACACGTTGGAGACATTACAAAAGTCATCTATGTAGCCAGACATAGGAAAAGTGATTGAACACAACCTTCGAATAGGACTAAATTAAAGCAAGTGAAGGCATCCAAAAAGGGAAGGGGCCCATGAGAAACTTACTTGTTAGAGGGGCCAATGTTATCGTCATGCATGAGTTGTTGGTGATTGGGATTCATTTTCTTCTGAATTTGGATGACATCTCACTCGTCCACTTTGGTGACATCGAATCTGTACCCCATGCTTTTGGCAATTAGGTCCTACTTGGCCTCCATGATTTTTAACTTAGAGGAGAACTTCTCTAGGTTCCTTATCATGTTGTTTATTTCCTCCATATTGTTATTCATATGATTGATAGAGCCACCTACTTATTCTATATCCTTTTCCATGAGGGTCTTCATGCTACAATACAAGTCAATGGAATGGTTGAAAAGATTCATTGGATTGCGAGAGTGATCGGGGTCGATGATCTAGTCGAGAAAGGGTCCATTTTATGTTGGTCTTAACTAGTGCGGTTGGAGATCCGAGCAATAGGTTCCATGTTCTCGACTTTTGTAATACACAAAGATTTAATAAATTGCTATTAAATTATTTTAGAATATTTTATTTTATTATTTTAAATATTTTTGACAAAAAGTAAAAATTAAAACAAATGTAATTGATTATTCTTTTATTAATAAAATATACTGGAGGGGACAGAAATGAAATAGTTGTTGAAGAGTGTTTGCTTACCCATAAGAGGAAAAGAGAAGTGGTTGTAGTTGCTAAGGGATAACTCAAGGTGCATGAGGAATCTTCCCCAAAATCAGGTCACAATTCTTTCTTGAGTGCTAAAGAGGAGGAGGCTCATAAATGACCAAGTCCTAGGAAAAATACAATATAATAGTATTTCCATTAGAAAGAAGGAGGCTAGCATTGGACATGCATTTAAACTGATAATGCAAGAGATGGCACATTAAGTAGATTTTTGTCTTGTGCTTCAGGGAATAGGCTCGGGGGCTATCAAGAAAGCGATTTTGGTGCTCTAGGAGTTGGCTGGGAGGAACAACTATTCCATTTATGTTTTCTCGACAGTGGTGCCGGGTTCCTTGTCTTATTCTTAACTGATTAAAACTAGTTACAATAGAATGTCTATCTTAACTTTGACTTGCAGCTATATTCATTTAGGCATAAATGTTTTATGCATCTGTATAGGAAAATATTTATCATGTATCTAAATAGAATTCAGATGTGTTACAGTTCAATATTCATTCCTATTATAAACCAGATCTTTTTCTCTTTATTTTATGCATGCATGTAAAGCACTAGATTTAGATATTAATATATCTTTGATCAGGCATCCATACCCGAATCGAAGATTGCTACTAATGTGTATTATTAGCCATTAAAAGCTTGAAGGATACTATAAATCTAGTTAATTATCATAGACCACTTATTTTATACCATAACTCTAATTAAATATTGCAGTAACCTTTGTAATAAATTGAAAGACCTTAGCAAGATTTTACCCTGAGTTTTCCTTAAACATCTTAGAGCTAAAAGGCTTGTTAAAAACCTTAGTTTAAACACATCCAAGAGCAAGATTGAGGATTAAGAATAAGAAAGAATACTATATCTCATAAATCATAATCAAAAGATAATTCTACCGTATAAACTAACCAACAATTATTTTAGAATTTGGTCGAGAGCCAAAAGGCCTTCATAAATTATAACTTATTAAAAATGCATCTAATTTTAAAACCCTGTACAAATCAAATTCCACAGATCGATAATGTTCAGATCGGGATCGATGGGATCTAATATATACAAATACTCTATATAAAAACCATCAAATTACATATATAATCAATCAACAGATTATACCAATTCTGGTAATTATACCATATCTAACCATTCAATAAAGAATCGTAATTATCATGACTACTACTAAACTAAGAGTCAATGACAGAATAAAGGAAATCGTTAATTAGATTTTGGTTCACCTCTAACCACAGGCTAAGATTTAAATAAATAAATTCTATAGTTTCCCAAATCAAACGTCCGACTATTCGCAACAACGAATCTTCCCAAATCCAAGTATGGCAGTAAGACCATCAAAGGATGGAAACCATTGCATAAGCAAAGAAATATCACAAGTATATATTTATTATTCAAAACCAAATCTATATGCACATACAGCAAGAAAATCCCACCAATACTATACGTGGCAATAACTCCATCACAGGTGGAAACTTGAGTATCATTTAAGTAAAACAACCAAATCTAAAAGGACTTTAACAAAAAATGAATGCATTACATATTACAGCCATGATATCAACTTATGATTGATAATTCGAGAACACTTCATAGAAATTGAAAGACCCTATGGGTCGTATTAAGAGTTAAACATTAAACACTGTCAAATGTTAAAAACATGATTTCACAACCATGTGGTCGTAATACGATTTCAATTGCATCAACATCTAGTTTAAAACAAAAGCTTCATTAATTTATTAAGTTAGAGGTGGTGGTAATTCCATCCGCGATGGATCCTATGAAACCCTTTTAAACCTTAAAACAAGCTACAATGCACTTAACCAGTAAAAAAAAATGCTGGAACATAAGGGTTGTATAGTCCTCTGTCAGTTAGGGTCTAAACCCTAAAGGTTGAAATTTAAAACACTATAAATTATCTTGCGTGAAGAGGGAGCTTGAACTTCCATCATGACCCCTTTTCTCAAGCAAGAAGCCACCTGTATTAACAAAGTGAAACGACCAGCGACTGTGGGTAAATAATAAATGGTATTGAAACATAGCAAGAGTTTATTATTTCTTACCTTGGTGTTCTAAGAAGCAAACTTGGGAGGAGGTGACTCTGTTGCCATCCTCACCAGCTCTCTCATCCCAGCAACCAACTGACCACTATAATAAAATTAACAACTTAAAAGAATTTTAAAACAAAGTAAAATTTTTTGTAATCTTGCTTAACTAGTGGAGTTGTAGAGAGGGCCAGGGGTCGACCCTTATGGGACCCCCTTATCCCTCATCTTCCTGTACCAAAATGAAACCATATCATTATTTACAACGAAATTCCATAAACTACTTAATAAAACCTTGCAGAGTTGAAATAATAGTTCCTTACCTGGTAAAGGGAAGTTTTCGAAGCTGAAGATGATGGTTGGGTCTATTGGAAGTAAATCAACACGTTACAGGATGCCATTGGAGACATGAAAACAACATGCAAACCTTTGGAATCAACGAGGAAAATTCCATTAAAACCATGGGTAAGTTTTCACACCCAAAATCCTCTTACAATCTCCATTGATAGAGAAGAGCTTCAACTCTCGTAAACTTACAGAACAAATACCAAAACAATGAAGGGTTTAGACCAAAAACATGACACATTAAACCCTATTGAAACCATGACCATCATGTTGCACAGGTGGACGACCTAAATGCATTCTCGAGCCAACAATAAAAGGATGGTTGCACTTTCAACTCGCATTCAGGGAAGCACATTAAAACCACAATTCAACCAAGGTACCAAACCTTTTAACTATTGTAACTCACGTCCAAAATAAATCATCGCGTTCAATCATTACTCGTATGCCAAGATTCGAACTATGGTAGAAAAAAATTCAAATCTTATAGCAATATGAAATCATAACCATCGAATCATTATATTCATTAACAAGTACAATTATGGTATAACTCCCATATTCTAATGTTTAAACCATACAATCAAAACATTCAAACCTCACCATATGTTAACTATGTGCTTTAGCATGAAGGTCCTTACCGATGATACACCTTATAACATTTGCGTTTAGGAACCAAGGTTAGGCCTTGGATCGTTTTATAACTGTATTACATAGAAAATGTGGGATCAAGACTATAACATAGAATCCCAAGCCTTGTTTCATACCACCTTTAGGGATAAGCACGCCTCCTTGCAAACCAAGATAAAAAAAGAAGGAACAAAACATCACCTTCGGGTATGTTTGGAAGCATGTTGTCAAAACACTGCAAACACCCGTAGATGGCCATAATAACTAATGATTGATAAAACTTAAAGATGTGTTTTTGGTTACATTTTTATATAATTTTTATTTATTTATGGAATTTAGACGTTTGTGACAACTTCATCTTCCAATTTCTTCACAACATTCTATCTGTAGAAATTGGCAGTGTTGTCACATGCCCCGATTTTGCAAAAACAATATTATCTTATTTGATTTTATTTAAAGACAATATGTTAAATTTTATGCTAAGTTGTAATTGATGACTCAGCAGAGTCAAGGATATATAATTTAATTCTGAATATTTTAATTATAAATAAATAAAGGTGGAGACAACAACTTAGGAGAGCTGTTAAAAGAGTGTTTACTGGTCAAATTGGTGGAGGTGACTGGGTGGAGAGAAAACAGACATGTGGAAGCATCCTCAAACCACTTCCAACTGTTGCAGGTGGCAACCTCCCTACATTTGGGGTCATGATCCCCCAAGAAAGTGGGATCAGAGCAGGTGGCTCAATTAATGACAACTGACCCAAAAGACCTAGGCAATCTTTATAAAAATGCCCATTGAAGAGAGTTGAGGCTACTCATTCTAGAGAAGTGATCATTCGAGTGAATGTACTTCAGAGAAATTCAATGACAAGGGAATTTGTGGAAAGAGTTTGAGGGGTTAATTGCTAAGTGATCTAGTGCAGCTTTTCAGCTGAAGGATCTTACTGCTAAGTGCAGAGTGATTACTGAGTCATTAGACTAGTTTATTGTTTGCTTGCTTCATCAGTTCTCAGCCAAGGAGACCAGGAACAGGCTCAGAGGTCCTGAGGAAGCTTTGTTTGAGCGCTCTCCAAGAGTTTGGTAGGGAGGAACGGCCTCCTAACGTTGTTGTTGTCCATCCTAATCAGGTTCTTCATTCTTTGTTTTACTGTGTTAGATAGTTAAATGTGAGTTTGACTATTAAATGAATGTAAAATATTTAGCTGTAAAAATGTTAGAGTATTGAAGGAATGAATCTGAAATAGATGGAAAATAATTCTAACCTGGGTTTTTCCACATCTGGAAGGACCAGACCGTACTCCAGCACAGGCAGAGTATTTAAAGTAGATGAAGGAAATGAGAAGAAACTGAAATGAATAGATGTAATATGCATTTCATAATAACAAAGTAATTTATTGCAGTATGTAGGTTATTATCAAAAAGACCAATAACCTGGTTATCTATGTTCCTTGTTATTGTAAATATACTGATAATGAAATAGCAATATTCCATTACAGGTAGAAGAATTATTATGTTAAGAGAATACCCTAGTAGATAAAATGTTATGTTTATACACAGTACATTATACTTTTTATTCAAATTAAAATATGCAGGAGGGTAAACAGTGTTATGTTGTTTACATATTTTCTTTATGTTTATTCAATAACCAGTTGCTTATGCAGTAAAAGAAATGTAGTTAAACTACTTTGTTTACATTAAGTTCATTAAAGATATAACTAGTATTCATATAGCTTATTTACTAATAATATTAACTAAACTAAGTCTAACATTTACTAATAAGCAAGTAGTGTATTACTAAAGTATTTAAAATATAAAGAGCAAACTAAACTAAGTTACAAAAGCTGAGTCCTAAGTATTTTCAACCAGTGAACTTCAGTAAATTAAGCAATAAGAATATGATAATAACAAATTCATAAAAGAAATACATATCTATGTAAGAACTGTTCTGTAATTAATAACAGGATTATACTTGCAAGAGTAACTACAAGGTCGAAACCCTTTATTAATTTTTTTGTTTCAATAAAAGAAAAACAGTTAAGCTATAATTCTATTATTTGGAACATTATCATTAAACAAATTGAACTATTGTAGACTGGTTACAATCTTCATAAAAATATATGTATACAGATGCAAATTTAAGAAATTTCATTATATACAGAGAATAATATTAACTTAAACAATATTTGTTTTACAAGTAACAGAGCCTACTTAAAAAAATTAAAAAGAATTACTTAAAACAAGGATTTCATTCAAGAAACCCTAGCTCAAAATTTATGAGCCAGCAAGTAAAACAATTTTATAATATGACTGAGTGACCGTCTTTAAGCCATTAACAATAATTTCATACAAAATAAATAATACATAGTAAAATTAATATTACACAATTGAATAGGGTAAAAACCCTAGTTTACAGAGTCACAATAATAGCATTAAGATAAACCGAGACCGAGCTCGAAGGAAAACCCTGTTTCTATTAAAAACCCTGTGTATTGCTTGACAGGCCGTAAGGATTTAAACTTAATCAATGTACACAAAAACCAGCTCTGAGCCGGTGCACCCATATCGTGACATGGGTTTAATAAACAAAACTAACAGACTGTGTATCAAAACTTACAATATTGTAAAAATCCTTTTAACACAAGAAAAGAGCATTTACAAGTGACGGCATTGAGCCAAAGTCACCCTGCTGAAAGAAAGGGTTTTAAATAATAATAAAAACCAAAACTAATAAACTGAAGAACAACAACCCAAGACTGGGTAAAACCATGCCGTAACTTCTTCCAACTGCAAACTTTCTCCTAAGGTCTGCACAAGCAGGGAGAGACATTTTGTAACCAGGGATTACCCGTAGACTGAACGTTGGTCCAATTGAGAAGTGGTTACTGTCAAATGTTAAGGCGGACTATCCCTGCAAAATGGAAACCAAAATATAATTAAAAACTTGTGTGTAGAACTGAAATTGTAAATTCTTCATAGCTTCCAACTTCTTAAAAACGATGTGTTACCTGTAATGTTGGAAACCGAGGTCAAAAAAGAAGGCAGACCGACACCACGAGCACAACAACCCTCGCATTCACCTGAGAAGGAGGTAGTTGAGTTCGAGTTATCAACTACATCGACAACTGGAAAAAGAGCAAGCCAAGGCAGTGACTAAACCACGACTTCAACACTGAAACTACCAACTGTGTAATACAATCCTCACGCACAGTAAGGTTGTTTGCAAAAATCAACTCATTCATGAACTATGGCTTTACATATCTCACTCTAAACAACGGCTCTTCAAAGAAAAATGCATATACAGTGGAGCTGGAGGTAAGCAACTGCGAGCCCTCATGGTCGCAGTGAACCCAACGAAGCAGAGACCAAAACCCTCGCTGAATAATGAAGAATAGGGTTGCAAAGTAAAACTTATAAGTCACGTATTGCATGGCAAGGAGAGTTCCACGTGTACTCAAATCTTTTCACTTCACAGTGGGTTCTTTTGTATAGTCTCCACTGCAATCATTCCAACCAAATAATTGATAAATCAATTACATTATGCATGTAATGATAATGCATTATCACACAAAGTCAATATCATATCATTTCCAAACGAAGTCAAACCTCGATGGTGAACAAGTAGTATACCATCGTTTAATATAATGTTTAAACCTTGTAAAAAGCTTTGGTAAAGAGCCAATTTGCATATGGATTCAATGCACTTGTTTCTCAAATATTTTATTTATGAATTCGATGCCTAGTTTTGTGAAGATCTTAACCTTTCAAAACCAAACTTGTAAGAAAAAAATTAAGAGGATAGTAGAAGTTTGGATAGGATTGTTAATGCCTTAATTGACTTTTCCTTATAATCATGAACTATGATTGGTTAAGCTATAAGAATTAGATTTAAACTAATAAGGTGCATATAGATATAGTAACATTTATACACAAGAATAGCTCCTATTCTTAAAGGGGATCGTAGAATAAAAAACCTACAAGTACATGATCTTTGAACTCCATAATATTTACCAAGATCTAAGACGAATCGAATCAAGGTGAAGTTAGAATTTAGAGTTTAGGATAGTAAACTATCCAGGATTTTATTGCACTGCTTTTACATTTAAGTAGATAGTAGGGTAATGTGAAGTTATCGCATGATGTTAGTCATAAAGAAAATGGGAATTCAAGTCACAACTTAACAATGTTTTTATGCAGATGAGACTTTAAAATTGTAGGCGATGTTAAGCTGATAAATTCACTATATTGAAGCCTAATTAAAATAGAGATAAAAAGTACATAGTAGGCTTGTGTTCTGAAAGGCTTAGGTCTATTTCTATGATGATAAGCAGCGCTTTAATTATTATGATGATAATAGCAATAGACTCTTATGTCCAAGGAAGAGTTATGAAACAATATCATGAGCTCTTTTAAGAACTGGAAATCACTTAGAGTAAAGTTAGAAGGAGTTTTTATCTATCTTAAAGATCTATCTGATAAAAGACAACAGTAGGGCAACGTTAATAACCCTTACGACACAAAGATTAAGTAATATTATATTGTGGATCAAGTAAAATAAACATTAATTTACCTTGTAGGATATTGAGTCTTCTAAGCAAACTTTTACTCTAGGAGTACTTTAAGCTAAAAAAAAAATCTGGTTTAACGCCTTAACAAACTTTTACTGGGTCAAGATTTACCTGTCAATCCTGTAAAGATCCAGAATTTCAGATACATTAGCAATCGCTAAGTAAGCCCCAGCTAGAAAATGACTCATCACCTACTTGACAATCAAACCATCAATACAACTAACTATTCGAATGCAGATTACTTACATCACATATTACAATTAAAACAACATTAATCTATATGTGTTAAAGTTAGTGGTTACTTTTATTTTCTATTCCATTTCTTTTATTAGTTGCTAGCAGTTATCTAACTGCAACTGTAATATTTTATGTTATCTCAAAATTTTAAATTTTTGTGAAAATTTGGGGTTTTGACATGTGGTGTCAGAGTACAAGGTTCAAACACCAGGCCTTGATGAAGTTCAACTAACTTTTATGAAATAGTAAATTGAATTATTATGTTGATGTATTTTCTTTTAAATGTTATTCAACAGAGAAATTGTTTCTGAAGTTTAACAAACAGGTATGGAAAGGATGGAAGAATATGCAAAGGAGGAATCTTCATTTACTGAACCAAAAAACTTACCAAGAGATCCTATACCAGAAGATTTAACTACCAATTCCTTGGAACTGTTACAAACAGTAAAAGACCTAAAATCTGAAATGGAATTTGTAAAATGAGAGAATGAAAGGATTCTGAGGGCTCAGGAGGAGCTAAATCAGATACTAACAGAAAGATTTCAAACTGAGGGTAAGGGTAAAAGAACTGAATCAGAAGATACAAGTCATCAACAAAAATTCAAAAAGATGAAACATACTAAACATGAAAGCTGTTCATCTTCAGAGGTGTTTGGTGAACAACGAAATTTCCACTCTACTAGTGATAGCAGAGATGTCAACCATTACACTAAAAAGAGGAAATACAAACCTTATGAGGAAATTTCTGGGGAATTCAAAAAGATAAAACCACCAACCTTCAATGGAGAGACTGAGAAGGGGGAGGAAGCGGAATCCTATTTATCTGGGATGAAGAAGTACTTTCAAATATATAACTATTCTAACCAGTTAAAGGATATAATGGCTATCTACAATCTCTCAGGAAAGGCTGACATTTGGTGGCAGGACTTGAAGAGAGTTAAATGAATTAAAGAGAAGAATGTAAATTGGAGTACCTTCAAGAGGTATTTTAAAAAGAAATTTTTGTCTAAGCAATACTATGAAGAGAGAGCAAAAGAATTTTATGAGCTTAAATTATGATCAATGACAATGAAAGATCTAAACAGCAAGTTTTTAAGTCTGCTTAGGTATGTGCCATACCTTGTAGATGAGAAACCAAATGTACAACGATTTCTCAGTTGTCTGCCTTATCATATTAAGGACAGGATTGAGTATGAAAATCCAAAGACTTTGGAAGAAGCCATGAGGAAAGCCAACTTCTATTATGAACAGAATCGGAAGAAGGAAAGCATGGCCAACTGGAAGGCCAAGAAGAATAATAATCAGTATAATCAAAAGAAGAAAGAATTTGTTCCCAACAAAAATTCTAAGAACAATAAGGCCAGAAATTTTCTTAACAAAAATTTCCCAGGAAATAAGAATAATTCACCAAGCAATCAAAATAATTCTAAGGGTAAAGAATTTACTAATAACCATAGTAATTATACCAAGAAATTTGAACGCAAAGAACCTATAAAGTGCTAGGAGTGTAATGGCCCACATTATGCCTTAGTCTGTCCTAATCAGAAAAAAACTGTCAGTAATATTCATACCATACAGGAGGAGATGATTGTTGGAGAATTAGCGAGGACTATGCCCAGAATCAATGCAGCCTTGGAGAATCGCCAAGCAGAATATCAAACTTTCAAGGTGGAAGTAGAATATATGATAAATCAAACCCCTATAACTATTTTGATTGATCCAAGAGCTAGTCTCAGTTATATTTCACCTAAAATGGTAGAAAAATGTAAGTTTTCTGTTGAAACATTTGAAAATTCATGGTTAGTTCAGTTAGCCACTGGTGCTAAAAGAAAGGTAACTTGTTTTGTAAAAGAATGAGCAGTAGTTATGGATCATTTTGAAACTGTTGTAAAGCTTAATGTATTACCGCTTGGTTCTTATGATTTACTGATTGGTATGGATTGGTTAGAACAACATAGGGTAATTTTAAATTGTTATAATAAAACCTTCACATGTTTAAACAGTGATGGAAAACCAGTAAGTGTAAAAGGAATCCCTAGAAAAACCACTACAAGGCAGATTTCTACTCTACAGCTTAAGAGAGCTGTTAGGAAGGGTTGTAAAGCTTATGCCATAACAATAACTGATGAGGAGAATACAAATAAGACAGATA
This sequence comes from Pseudotsuga menziesii, assembly GCA_001517045.1. NCBI lineage: Eukaryota > Viridiplantae > Streptophyta > Pinopsida > Pinales > Pinaceae > Pseudotsuga > Pseudotsuga menziesii. The sequence continues at coordinate 13,168 of LPNX010429180.1, read as the reverse complement.
AATTAAAATTGGAAGACATACCAGTATTAAGAAAATATGTTGATGTATTCTCTGAAGAAATTCCAGGACTACCTCCAAAAAGGGAAATAGATTTTACCATTGAGCTGGTACCTGGTGCAGTACCTAGCTCAAAGGCCCCTTATCGAATGAACATACTTGAACTTAATAAATTAAAGCCTCAATTAAAGGAACTAATAGATAAAAAGTATATTCGACCTAGTGTGTTTCCCTGTGGGCACCTGTCATCTTCGTTAAGAAAAAGGACGGTACCATGCGACTTTGCATATATTACCGTCAGCTAAATAAGATGACCATTAAAAATTGATACCCATTGTCCTGTATAGATGATCTGTTTGATCAACTACGTGGAGCCACGGTGTTTTCGAAAATAGATTTAAGGTCTGGATATCATCAATTTAGGATTAAAGATGAAGACATCTTTAAGACAGTTTTTAGAACTCGATATGGTCATTACGAGTTTGTCATCATGTCATTCGGGCTTACTAATGCCCCAGTTGTTTTTATGTGTTTAATGAACAACGTTATGCATAAGTATCTAGATAAGTTTGTAGTCGTGTTCATCGACGATATATTAATCTATTCAAAAACTGAAGAAGAACATAAAAAAACATTTAAAATTTGTTTTGCAAGAGTTGCGAGATCATCAACTCTTTGCAAAGTTTAGTAAATGTGATTTCTTCAAGGATAATATTTAGTACTTAGGTCATGTGGTGACCAAGGAAGGGATTTCAGTAGATCCTGAAAAGATAAAGGTAATCGAAGATTGTTCGGTTCCTAAGGATGTAACTGATGTTCGATCTTTCATGGGAATTACCAGTTACTACCAGAGGTTCATTGAAGGTTTTTCGAGGATCGCGAATCCAATAACTTCTTTGCAGAAGAAATGAAAGAAGTTTGATTGGAACTAGAAATGTGACAAAAGCTTTAAAAAGTTAAAAGCTTTATTAACCAGCACACCTATTTTAAGAATAGCTTATCCAAATAAAGAATTTGTAGTGTGCACTGACGCCTGCAATGATGGCTTAGGAGGTGTTTTGACTCAAGAAGGGCATGTTATTTCCTATGAGTCTAGAAAATTAAAAATTCATGAAAAGAATTATGCAACTTATGATCTGGAATTAGCAGTTGTTATACATGTTCTAAAGATGTGGCAACATCATCTAATTGGTAGAAAATTTATTTTAATGACTGATAATAAGGGATTAAAGTATCTGTTAGATCAGCCTAATCTAAATGCCAGACGAGCTAGGTGGCTAGCTTTTCTAAGTGAGTATGATTTCGAAATTCAGCACATTAAAGGTAAAGAAAATAAAGTTGCTGACACATTAAGTAGGAATGCAAGGCTGAATTTTGTAGGAGTTATTAGCACTTATACTACAGAATTAGATGAACAGCTTAAAACGGGAATAGAACAAGATGAAATTTACCAAAATTTACACACTAAAACTAAAGAAAATCCAACAGAAAGCTTAAGTAAATGGTACATTTTGAATGCAAAAGAATTTTTACTGTATAAAGACAGAATGTATGTACCTAACATACCTAAAGTTAGGCTGATAATTTTGGATGAAATACACAAAACTCCATACTTAGGTCATCCAGGCTATCAAAAAACTATAACTATGTTAAGAAAAGAATATTTTTGGCCAAATATGAAGACTGAAGTAGCAAATTATATCGCTAGGTGTTTTGAATGTCAATAGGTGAAGACTGAACATCAACACCCAGCTGGATTACTTCAGCCATTACCCATTCCTAGCTGGAAATGAGAGATAATCAATATTGATTTTGTTACTGGACTGCCTAGAAATCAGAATTTAAATGACTCTATCATGGTAGTAGTCGATAAGTTAAGTAAAGCAACTCACTTTATACCTGTTAAAATTACATACAAAGCTGCAAATATAGCTGATATCTTTCTAAAACAGATTTTTCGATTGCATGGAATACCGAAAGTCATAATCTCAGATAGAGATCCTAAATTTACAGGTAACTTTTGGAAGTCTCTGTTTAAAAGAAAAAACACTACATTAAATTTTAGTACTTTGTTCCATCCTCGAACAGATGGAAAAACTGAAAGAGTAAACCAAGTACTGAAAGATTTATTAAGAATATATGTGAAAGACCAGCCAGGTAAATGAGAGGATTATTTGCATCTGGTAGAATTTGTTTATAACAATAATTATCAAACATCAACCAGATTCGGTCCTTTCGAAATTTTGTATGGAAGGAAATGTAATACTCCTATCTCTTGGAGTAATCCAGTGGATAGATTGGTATTAGGTCCCGAACTGTTAAAGGAAATGGAAGAAATTGTAAAGCATGTACATGGTAATCTGAAAGTAGCACGGGATTGACAAAAAAGTCAAGCAGGCCTTAAAAGAACTCCAAAGGAGTTTCAATTAGGTGAACATGTGTTCATCAAAGTGAGGCCCAAAAAGAGCTCTTTTAGATTGGGGAGTTGTGCAAAACTAGCACCTCGTTACTGTGGTCCATTTAAAATTCTATCCAGAATTGAACAAGTAGCTTATCAATTAGCATTACCACTCAATTTAAGAGTACATAATGTTTTTCACATTTCTGTATTAAAGAAATATGTTCATGATGCTACTCATGTTGTTAACTGGAATGATGTATAGGTGGAACCAGAAGGAGATTTTCTGGTGTAACCGGACTATATCCTCGGGCAGAGGGAGATCACACTTCGGAGCCGCACCATTGAACAGGTGAAGGTGCAATGGAAGCACCTTAGTCCAGAGGAAGCCACTTGGAAATTAGAAAGTAATATGCGAGATGCATATCCAATTCTGTTCTAGAGGAATTATGAGGATGAAGAATAAATAACATCGAGGATGATGTTATGTTCTAAGGGGGTGTGTATGTCACATGCCCCAATTTTGCAAAAATAATATTATCTTATTTGATTTTATTTAAAGACAATATGTTAAATTTTATGCTAAGTTGTAATTGATGACTCAGCAAAGTCAAGGATATTTAATGTAATTCTGAATATTTTGATTATAAATAAATAAAGGTGGAGACAACAGCTTAGGAGAGCTGTTAAAAGAGTGTTTACTGGTCAAATTGGTGGAGGAGACTGGGTGGAGAGCAAACAGACATGTGGCAGCATCCTCAAACCACTTCTAACTGTTGCAGGTGGAAACCTCCTTACATTTGGGGTCATGATCCCCAAGAAAGTGGGATCAGAGTAGGTGGCTCAATTAATGACAACTGACCCAAAAGACCTAGGAAATATTTATAAAAATGCCCATTTAAGAGAATTGAGGCTGCTCATTCTATAGAAGTGATCATTCAGGTGAATGTACTTCAGGGAAATTCAATGAAAAGGGAATTTGTAGAAAAATTTTGAGGGGTTAACTGCTAAGTGGTCTAGTGCATCTTTTCAGCTGAAGGATCTTACTGTTGAGTGCAGAGTGATTACTGAGTCATTGGACTAGTCTATTGCTTGCTTGCTCCACCAGTTCTCAGCCAAGGAGAGCAGGAACAAGCTCGGGGGTCTTGAGGAAGCGTTGTTTGAGCGCTCTCCAGGAGTTTGGTAGGGAGGAAGGGCCTCCTAACGTTGTTGTTGTCCATCCTAATCAGGTTCTTCATTCTTTGTTTGACTGCGTTAGATAGTCAAATGTGAATTTGACTATTAAATGAATGTAAAATATTTAGCTGTAAAATTGTTAGATTATTGAAGGAATGAATCTGAAATAGATGAAAAATAATTCTAACTTGTGTTTTTCCACATCTGGAAGGACCACACCGTACTCCAACACAGGCAGAGTATTTAAAGTAGATGAAGGAAATGAAAAGAAATTGAAATGAATAGATGTAATATGCATTTCATAATAGCAAAGTAATTTATTGCAATATGTAGGTTATTATCAAAAAGACCAATAACCTGGTTATCTATGTTCATTGTTATTGTAAATATACTGATAATGAAATAGCAATATTCCATTACAGGTAGAAGAATTATTATGTTAAGAGAATACCCTAGTAGATAAGATGTTATGTTTATACACAGTACATTATATTTTTTATTCAAATTAAAATATGCAGGAGGGTAAACAGTGTTATGTTGTTTACATATTTTCTTTATGTTTATTCAATAACCAGTTGCTTATGCAGTAAAAGAAATGTAGTTAAACTACTTTGTTTATATTCAGTTCATTAAAGATATAACTACTATTCATATAGCTTATTTACTAATAATATTAATTAAACTAAGTCTAATATTTACTAATAAGCAAGTAGTGTATTGCTAAAGTATTTAAAATATAAAGAGCAAACTAAACTAAGTTACAAAAGCTGAGTTCTGAGTATTTTCAACCAGTGAACTTCAGCAAATTAAACAATAAGAATATGATAATAACAAGTTCATAAATGAAATACATATCTATGTAAGAACTGTTCTGTAATTAATAACAGGTTTATACTTGCAAGAGTAACTACAAGGTCGAAACCCTGTATTAATTTCTTTGTTTCAATAAAAGAAAAACAGTTAAGCTATAATTCTATTATTTGGAACATTATCATTAAACAAATTGAACTATTGTAGAGTGGTTATAGTCTTCATAATAAATATATATATATATACATATTCAAATTTAAGAAATTTCATTATATACAGATAATAATATTAACTTAAACAATATTTGTTTTACAAGTAATAGAATCTAACTAAACAAATTAAAAAGAATTACTAAAACAAGGATTTCATTCAGGAAACCCTAGCTCAAAATTTCTGAGCCAGCAAGTAAAACAATTTTATAATATGACTGAGTGACAGTCTTTAAGCCATTAACAATAATTTCATATAAAATAAATAATACATAGTAAAATTAATATTACATAGTCAAATAGGGTAAAAACCCTAGTTTACAGAGTCATAGTAATAGCATTAAGATAAACCAAGACCAAGCTCGAAGGAAAACCCTGTTTCTTTTAAAAACCCTGTGTATTGCTTGACAAACTGTAAGGCTTTAAACTTAATCAATGTACACAAAAACCAGCTCTGAGCCGATGCACCCATATCCTGACATGGGTTTAATAAACAAAACTAACAGACTGTGTATCAAAACCTACAATATTGTAAAAATCCTTTTAACACAAGAAAATAACATTTACAACTCACGGCATTGAGCCGGAGTCACCCTGCTGAAAGCAAGGGTTTCAAATAATAATAAAAAACAAAACTAATAAACTGAAGAACAACAACCCAAGACTGGGTAAAACCATGCCGTAAATTTTTCCAACTGCAAACTTTCCTCTGAGGTCTACACAAGCAGGGAGAGCCATTTTGTAACTAGGGCTTACCTGTAGACTGAACATTGGTCCAATTGAGAAGTGGTTACTGTCAAATGTTAAGGCGAACTATCGCTGCAAAATGGAAACCAAAATATAATTAAAAACTTGTGTGTAGAACTGAAATTGTAAATTCTTCATAGCTTCCAACTTCTTAAAAATGATGTGTTACTTGTAATGTTGAAAACCGAGGTCAAGAAGAAGGAAGACCGACACCACGAGCACAGCAACCCTCGCATTCACCTGAGAAGGAGGCAGCTGAGTTCGAGTTATCAACTACATCGACAACTGGAGCAAGAGAAAGCCAAGGCAGTGGCTAAACCATGACTTCAACACTAAAACTACCAACTGTGTAATACAATCCTCACACACAGCAAGGTTGTTTGCAAAAATAAACTCATTCATGAGCTATGGCTTTACACCTCTCACTTTAAACAATAGCTCTTCAAAGAAAAATGCATAAACAGTGGAGCTGGAGGCAAGCAACCATGGCCGCAGTGAACCCAACGAAGCAGAGACAGAAACCCTCACTGAATAATGAAGAATAGGGTTGCAAGGTAAAACTTATAAGTCACGTATTGCATGGCGAGGAGAGTTCCACGTGTACTCAAATATTTTCACTTCACGGTGGGTTCTTTTATATAGTCTCCACTGCAATCATTCGAACCAAATAATTGATAAATCAATTACATTATGCATGTAATGATAATGCATTATCACACAAAGTCAATATCATATCATTTCCAAACGAAGTCAATCCTCGATGATGAACAAGTAGTATACCATCGTTTAATATAATGTTTAAACTTTGTAAATAGCTTTGGTAAAGAGCCAATTTGCATATGGATTCGATGTACTTGTTTCTCAAAGATTTTATTTATGAATTCGATGCCTAGTTTTGTGAGGATGCTATAACCTTTCAAAACCAAACTTTTAAGAAAAAGATTAAGAGGATAGTAGAAGTTTGGACAGGATTGTTAATGCTTTAATTGACTTTTCCTTATAATCATGAACTATGATTGGTTAAGCTATAAGAATTAGATTTAAACTAATAAGGTGCATATCGATATAGTAACATTTATACACAAGAATAGCTCCTATTCTTAAAGGGGATCTACAGTACTGGATGTAGGATATAAAACCTACAAGTACATGATCTTTGAACTCCATAATATTTACCAAGATCTAAGACGAATCGAATCAAGGTTAAGTTAGAATTTAGAGTTTAGGATAGTAAACTATCTAGGATTTTATTGCACTATTTTTACATTTAAGTAGATAGTAGGGTAATGTGAAGTTATCGCATGATGTTAGTCATAAAGAAAATGGGAATTCAAGTCACAACTTGACGATGTTTTTTATGCAGAGGGGACTTTAAAATTGTAGGCGATGTTAAGCTGATAAATTCACTATATTGAAGCCTAATTAAAATAGAGATAAAAAGTACATAGTAGGCTTGTGTTCTGAAAGGCTTAGGTCTATTTCTATGATGATAAGTAGCGCTTTAATTATTATGATGATAATAGCAATAGACTCTTATGTACAAGGAAGAGTTATGAAACAATATCTTGAGCTCTTTTAAGAACTGGAAATCACTTAGAGTAAATTTAGAAGGAGGTTTTATCTATCTTAAAGATCTATCTGATAAAAGACAATAGTAGGGCGACGTTAATAACCCTTACGACACAAAAATTAAGTAATATCATATTGTGGATCAAGTAAAAGAAACATTACTTTACCTTGCAGGATCTTGACTCTTCTAAGCAAACTTTTACTCTAACAGTACTTTTAGCTATAAAAAAAATATCAGGTTTAACGCCTTAATAAACTTTTACTGGGTCAAGATTTACCTGTCAAGCCTGTAAAGATCAAGAATTCCAGATACGTTAGCAATCGCTAAGTAAGCCCCAGCCAGAAAATGACTCCTTACCTACTTGACATTCAAACCATCAATACAACTAACTATTCGAATGCAGATTACTTACATCACATATTACAATTAAAACAACATAAATCTATATGTGTTAAAGTTAATGTCTACTTTTATTTTCTGTTTCATTTCTTCTATTAGCTGCTAGCAGTTATTTAACTACAACTGTAATATTTTACGTTATCTCAAAATTTTAAATTTTTGTGAAAATTTGGGGTTTTGACAAGTGTGGTGTGCTCTCTTGAGGTCACGTATTTGTTTATTCCATAGGATTCCCATCCATGTTTGTGAATGTGCCTAGTGCACATATTTTCCTATTGATGGGAGGTGAATTCCTCTTTGTCAATTATCATGTAGCCGTCTTCATCGAAGTTACAAGACTCATGAGAGTATGTCATGGAGGCCCTTCGAAACCGCAATCAGATTCTTCACATTCTACAGGAGAATTTTCACATGGCAAGAAATCGCATGAAACAACAAGTCGTTCAACATCGTTCTGAGCGCACATTTCAAGTCGGTGATATGGTTTTTCTTTGTCTGCAACCTTACAAGCAATAATCCTTAAAACTCAAAGGGCATCAGAAGCTGGCTCCAAAGTTCTATGGTCCATATAAAGTTCTTCAGAAGATTGGGTCTGTTGCTTATAAATTGGAACTTCTTCCTTCTTCTCGCATTCCCCAGTCTTTCATGTCTCTTGTCTCAAGAAAGTGATTGGCACCAACATCAAAGCACAAACTATCATTAGGAAAATTTTGAGGTAAAAAATGGGTCTCCAAACAAAAAATGTACTCTCAAAATTCACTTTAAAAGAACCAATCACATTCTAGAGGATGACATCATCTATAATAGTTGAGGTGGGATTGATTGAGTTAAGAATGCTTATTTGTCAAATTGTAAATGGTGAATGAAAACCCATAGTTAACTATATCAATGTTGTAAGTAAAGTACTCATTATGAAAATAGTACTCATAAATTACTTTTGAATATAATATAAACGTACTAAAGTACTTAGAAAAAAAATACTCTTTATATTTCAATATGAAATAAATTACAAATACCAAAAAATTAAATATTTTATTGAAATGTAATTGTTTTTTTTATATTTCAATATAAAATAAATTACAAATATTAAAAAAAAATGCTTTATTCAAATA
>LPNX010429159.1:0-17744 GCA_001517045.1 Pseudotsuga menziesii | reverse complement strand
GCTTAATAAGACTTGAACTCAAGACCTATTAAGGAATAAAGCAACTTTGGACCAAGTGAGCTAAGTTTAAAAGGTACGTAAAAGAATGGAAAGAGGAAGAGGGATTTTTTTTTATTCTTCTCTCTCGTTCTCCGTGCTTTCCTTTTTTTCTGCAAATCACAAAAAAAACGAAAAACAAAAACAAAAAAACTTTTTCCACACAAAGGGGTTAGATCTTGGTTAGCTTACCCAGAAAGTCTACGTTTTCAAGTTTTCTAGTTGTTTCTAATTTTCCGTGATCGCACAAGGTGCATGGCAAAGAAATACGTAGCCGAGAAGACAAGAAAAAAAACTTCCCCTTTCTGTTTCTGATTTGCCACAATCGCGCAAGGTGCACGACAAAGAGCATATGCAGCCAGGGAAGGCAACAGTCCGTGACTAAAATAGTAAAGATCTAGTAATAAAACTGATAAAATATGAGAGATTTAAAAAAAAAAAAATTTCCATCACTATAACATTATACCTTTAGATTTTCTGAAATTGGTGTTTCTGGAACAAACATAAATGGTTTTCGGTGAAATGAAAACTATTTCCCAATGGAAACAGTGCTATGGACGTAATAGAACAGCTCCCATAGGCCACAAATGCATAGAAAATCCAAAACCAGAAACCCTTTCAAAGTTTCGGCAACACCGGTTCCAGATCTTGATCAAAACCGAAAGCGTCTAAATATCTTAACATACTTGGAACTTAAAAAGGTCTCACGACATTGGGTATTAAATCATAAAGAGTGCCCAATTGTGAATAAATAAAATCCATTTGTTGGGAAATATGAATGAGTTTTTCTTCAATCATGGCTCTTGGAATAACTATGTATTTTTTCAGAGTAGGAAACAATGATTTTTTAAACCACTATGCTAAGAATGGACCTAGGATATTTTCTTTTAGAATCCTTCAGCACCTCTTCCACTCATGAACCTGATAAGATATATGAGTAGAAATGGATTGACTAATCAAATTCAATTGTTCTGTACCATTTCATAGTTGATATCTAGTTGAAAATGTGTTAAGCATACCATATCTAAAAATAAAAAATCCCTAAATATTGTACTATGAAACAATTCAATGTACCATTTCACAATGCTTCCTATGAGGGCTTGTTGAAACAAACACAACCTGATACTATCATCAAACAGGGAGTTAGATGAACACCATAAATGAAATTTCATCTCATGCTTTGATGGGCAATCTCCTGGATTTCCATCAAATTTGCGTATACCCAATGGGAGTTTGGTTTGTATTGTAGTCCACCCATTTATATGTAGAACATGATCATTCGTCATTTGGGATAAATTCAGTAGATTTAGAATCTCTAGATATGGTGATTTTGTTGGTCTTACTACATTATATTGTTGCACAGGTGGATTCTAGTTTCCCCATGGATTAAATCCTTAGGATTGTGTGAAATTCCAAGGTGGATGTCCCCTTTGTGGATTTCAACCAAAGAATATTGGGTACTTTCTGGAAATTGACCGCTAGGTTGCAGAATGATATTAATAGGTGGATTGTCGCCCCTTGGAATCGTACTTGGTGAAGGGATTTTATTTCCTCTACGATTTATTCTAGTAATAGTTTGAGGATGACCCATCAGGGAATTTCCACCCATATGTGGAGGATAAATACATGCAGTGTTAATGTTCCAATGTCCAAAGCTTCTGCTAAGAATATTGAAATTCCATTGTAAAGGGTTTCCCCCAGAAGTAGAACCTGGACAAATATTTGGGATACCAAGAATATTTAGATATCCTCGGTATGCATGTTTGGTGTGGGATTGGATATCCAAACCATAAGGAAAACCTATATCTAGTAGAGAAGACCCACCATTTGGTATACTTGTCAATGAAGTAGAGGCATTTCCAATATTGGAACTTGGAAATATACCAACCAACATAGAATATCTAGTCATATTTGTGCTAGGTGAAGGTACATTAACTGATGGGATTGGTACACTTATGGATGGAATTTCAAAGATTTTAAGGTTATATAATGTACTCATTAATGTGGAGGAACTATGACCTCCTATATCCATAGGTTGTGTGGGTGTGGACTCATGTTCTCTAGATGAATACATTGGATCTTATGGTATGTGTTGAAAGTCTTGCCAACTTTTGAAAATAGAAGTTTGACCCATCGAATCTTCATTGATAACAAGTATGACCAGATCTTAAAGATTTTGCAATTTGTATTTACATAATTAGATGATATATCCTCTCAAGTTTCAATTTCAAAAGGAGCAAGTTCATCAACTAAGTTTGTGTTTTATGCGTGATTTGGAAAATACTGTTTGGATCCAATTTGATGGTGTGATTATCTAATTATATTGTTTATGTACAAATATAGTTTCTTTTCTAAGTCATTGTGGTGTAAATCTTGTATGTGTCCATGCGATGTATTAGGGCCTTCAAACTCTAATGACTTTCCTCACTACCGCCTTGAATGGTGGATCGAGAGATTATGAACTTTGAAGTTTAAGTAAAAACTTGTTTATTATGATATGTAAATTACAATCAAACAATACTAAGGGAAACTATACTAAAAAAAATAAAAATAAAATGCATCCAACTAAAAATGACCTAAGAGATTCAACAAGAAAACCACCTTTCCAAACAATCGAAGGTTAGTGAAAATACTAATTTAGGGGCCCTTTGAAATAGTATCTACTAAGGTGTGTCAAGCCTCAACAATTAGTAGAACAAGGGGAGAAAGAAATAATTAATCTAATTTATATGCATAATATCCATGGGTGCAAGTACTAGCCTTCAGCTAGCACCCTCCCAAGGATATGAATGGATATTCAATGTCTAACTCAAGTATAGAAAATGTTCCTAATTTTTAGTCATCTTGTGTGATATCCTAGGAATAGAAACTATGGATAACACTTCACAATCAATGATTGGGTAAAATAGTTGGAAGTCAAGATAAATCACATAGAATAGATATTCTAACAAAGTGACGTCACCCCAAGGAGTTCTCACTTTACTAAAACACTGTAGTGTTCTTATATCCCACAAAACAACCAAAAGTGGGGGTACCACTTTCACTTTCCCAACTTGAACTTGTGCTTGGCACATGTTTGAGATGTTATTTCTTGGCAAGCACTTCTTAAATCCACTAATGGATTTTCACCAATTAGTAGTTCCTAATTTCAAAATTTCATGGCCTTGAATAAATTTACTCTGCAATGTTAAACCGTGGTTAAACCAAGGCCCTAACTTAAGATAATGATGGTTTTCACTCAAAATGAAATATTGTTTTTTTTAAGATTAAAACGTCCATTTTTAGGTAATTTTTCTTATTCTCAAAGGGGTGGAATGAAACTATATGATGTTATATGACTTAATGGTTTGAACCAATCAATGCATGTATGATTACAAAATTCACTCTTTTCTTTCAATGAACATTCTAATTTATGGGAAAGTAAGAGGTTTATCAATCTCTTTCCAATTCATGCAACATGTAAAGTTTTTAAATACAATTTAATTTTTAACTTGAAAATGAAAGTTTCAAACCATAAACAACTCCCTACTTTTTCCAGACTCTTTTAATGAATGCTCATAATCAAAGCAATGTAAGAGACATTGATTCATATATATGCATGTAGTATGTGATGCTTCTAGAACATAATCAATAAATGCTTCAATTTGAACTAGAAAGTTTTCAAAATAAAAGACAACTTTTATGCTGCTTTCTCATCAAATTACATCTCAAATAAATGTAACATAAGAGACATGATTTAATAGCAAACATGTAAGATAAAACATTTCAAAATATGATCAACGCTTCCATTAAAAAATAAAGTTTCAAACGAAAGACAAATTCCTACTTTTCTCTTTCCCAATGAATTCTCAATCAATGCAAGGTAGGGGGGAATTTGATTGTTTTTCATCTAATTCGCATGTGACATATATAGCTCTAAATAAATTTAAACAGTTCCCAATGTAAACATGAAATCAACACCTCCAAAAAAAACTTCTATATGATTTGATTGATAAAGAATTGTCAAAAGATAACAATTCAATACTTGGCCATACTAGTTCTTTTAATGAAAAAACAATCAATCCTAAGAGTATTAAGGAACAAAACATCCAGGATAATTTGAGAAAATTGAATATGGAAATGAAAATAAACTCAAATAACAACCAATCCAAATATGAATTCACTACTTTCAAATATTTTCTATATGCCTAAATCGATAAAGAACATTTTGAAGTCGTCAAATGCAAGCCACTCAATACTCGTCCCTTTAATACAAAACAAATCAAACTAATTGGTTATAAGAAAGAGTAAATCAAATTATAATAAATAAAGGATTGAAGCCAATATCTCTTCTACTAATAGCTGGTCAAGCACCAAATCAAAGCCTCAAAATAAAAAAATTTACACAATTTCTATACAATTATTCTCATTGATGGAGGTACTAATTTGATTTTTTTTCAAAACAAGAGACTTATAGGAATATTAAAATTAAATTAGAAGAAAATAAAGGATTGAAACCATGATCCCTTCCAATAGTATCATATCTAGAAGTATGATCAACACTCTTAATTGCCAAAAAAATCACACAATCACTATGCAATTTAGAGGTAATGAGGTGAAAATTTCCAAACCAAAGGAATGAAATGCCTTGCAAAATGCCAAAATATTAATCTCAATAAAATAATATATGGTCAATAGATATTAGAATACATTTTTTCACAAATTGTGAGCAATATAGCTTATAAAGAACCAATATGCAAGCAAGTTATTATAGGTAAAATTGCTATCTAGCCACTAAAATTTGGCATGAAATTAATAAATTGAATAATAAAATAAGGTTACCACGACCTCCAAGATATGAAGAAGCATTGTAAGTCAAGGATTTAGGCAAAATTTCAAGAAAAAAATAGCTTATATGGTGCTTATATGTGCCTAAAATGACCAAAATGTGATCAAACTAAGGGACAATCAGACCTATAAAGGAAATCAGTGTGACTCGGTCACCTTTATAGGGATAAAAATAGTGTATATGGAGGAATTCATGATTTTGGTGTTGGAATATTGGACAATACTAAGAGGGGGTAGGGGTGAATCAAAATAGATAACTTTTAACAATTTAAACCACTTTTAATTTATTCATTAACACACATTATCAACAAGAACACTCAAAACACCAATTTATTGTGGAAGCCCAATTGGGTAAACCACCAATATATTACTGCAAACTTGTATTTACAAATAGTTTATGCGTGCTTCTACGGAAAAGGATGGTACTACAACCTATTTATCAGCAACTATTAGAAGGAGGCTATGACCCCCTAGTTTATTAGATGCTACTGAAAGGATTCTACGACACCCTATTTACCAGCTACCATTAGAAGGAGACTATGACCCCTTGGTTTATCAACTTCTACTGAAATGATGTTACAACAACCCATTTACCAGCTACCGCTAGAAGGAGGATACCCCCCCTGGTTTATCAGCTTCTACTGAAAGGATGCTACAACAACCTATTTACCAACTACCACTAGAAGGAGGCTACGACCCCCTTATTTATTAGCTACTACTGAAAGGATGCTTCCATGCCCTTTTTACTAGCTTCCATTGGAAGGAGGCTACGACCCCCCAGCAGGAATATAGCCTGCCCTAACGCAAACCTAGTATGTTTTTATTGAACTTCCATTTTTTATTATATCTCCCTTTGGTCTATGTTTTTCTTGATTCTACATTGATCTCGACTACAGAGACAATCTCTCTCACTCATCATTCTGTCTATAAATACCTTCTCACGGTTTATATGAGTGCATCTCTTCACCATTGCGCCTTTTCATTTTTAGAGTGTGCCTCTTCATCAAGACTCAATTCTTCATTCTAACAATTCTTTAACTCTACTTAAGTTTATTATTCATACCTTTCTACAACACAATTTTACTAGAATTGCCTCTCTGCAATGATAATTCTTCACCAAAAAACTTCCAAATTTTCCTTTCCGCCTTCCGCAGGGTGGACTTCAGGATGCTTAAACCCATGTTACTTGATATTTTATTTTTCTCCTTCTACCTTCCACTTTTCATAGGGCGTAATCTGGGTTGTGGAAACCCATGTTACTTTATATTTTATTTTTCACCTTCTGCCTTCCACATTCCACATTCCACAAGCCGAACTCTGGGTTGCAGAAACCCATATTACGTCATATTTTATTTTTCGCCTTATGCCTTTCGCCTTCTGTATTTTGTGGTTTCCTTTCTGTAATATTTATTCCGCATCCTGGATCTCTTGTGGAGTCTTTCCTAACCATCGATCTTTCAGATTGCGGGTTGCGTATTGCAGGTTCATAAAATCTCAAACGTTGCTTCTATAATTTTTCTTCTGCATCATCGATCATTTGCAGATTCTCTCCTGGCTGTTAATTTGCAATCAAATGCATATTTACGCTATAGTATTAGGGATCACTCTACAGCCGTTGATCTCTTTGTGGATTCAATCCTAATTGTTGATCCACGATCAAATGCAGATTCGTGGATCTTCACTTTTCTTTGTGCAAAAATCATTCACCATCGTCAATCTTCTCAAAATCGGCCTCCATAATTTCTCTCTCCTGATCTGGACCGTCCAATTTTTTACTTCACTTTAGCATTCAGGAATGTTATTTTCCATGCATATTAATTTTGCGGGTCTTATTATAGACCATTGATCTTTGTCTCTCAAATGATCTAGGATGACCAAAATTTCTTTAGCACTTCCACTACTTGATTTGTGGATCCATCCAAATCATCTTGGTGCTTCAAACTGTGATCTACCACTGCTCTCTTTGTGGACCTTTACCCTGTCATTGATTTTCTATTTGACTTTGTGATTCCTTTATCTTACACTTATTTTTCTCTATCATCATGTTTACTTGTTATTCATTTTTCATTGCTGAACTCCTTTGACATCAATTGACAATCCACATATATTTACTTTACAGATCCTTTTTCTTTTACTGATTTCATCCTACCATAATGTCTATTGATTATTTCTTTGTCATTCCTAAACTCCTTTGACATCAATTTCAACTATATTCTCAACATTCTCCTCCTTTGGCATTGATGGAAACTTCTAAACATTCTCCTCCTTTGACAACAATGACAAAGGATAAACTTGTATGCCTTTCTAGTCTTTCTTCTTTTAACTTTAGTTGGTACTGACCACTATACTGTTTAATATTTTTCTTCATGCAACAGATTCTTTTGAATGATAACTTGGATGATAAATCCATAGACCCCCCCTAACACAGTGATTCCTTCTATCATCTTTCCCTATCATTATATCTCCCTTAAAGACGAAATATGCTATGTATATGCATGTAGCTTGTCCTGAGATAACTTTATGTCTTCAAGCCATTATCTTATCCTAGTGATCATCAACTATGAAGACATGATTTATCAACTGGTCCAAATGCACCATATGTAAAGCCATTTTTAAGAAGGTGCAAGTAGCCATTAAGGACTAGACAACATACATATCTCCCAAGATATATTCATCATTTTCTTTCAAAGCTATCATGGATTGATATTGTGTACTATTACTTCCATGGTTCTTCAATGATTGTAGGTTCCATTGTTCAAATATTTCCAATGATCTTCAATAATCCAAGTTTTTGACAATAGGATCATAACAAGTTCAATACTTACCTAGAATATGTAGTCCTTTATATATTGTTGTCTATTTAATGTGAAAGCAATGATATCTTGGAATTTTTCAGCTTATTCCCAATGACAACGTTTTGTTAGGATTTTCACATATATTTACAAGTATCATTAAATACCTACTACTGGAGTTCTTTGTTTAACATAGAAATAATATTGGATATGTTTTCCTCCACATATTTCCATTAAAGATGTATCACAACACTTGTTCTTCTTAAGGAGCCTTAAATCCCATGAAAACAATTTCTCAACCTTATGTCCTTACTCTCCTTTTTGAAATATACCAAGAATAAATTTGATATGCACTATATTCATTGATACTCTATTGTATCCCAAGGTTACCAAGGTCAGTCACTTGACATTTGTTTTATACCTGCTTAACCACTCAAATAGTTCATTGAGACTATTCATTTTTTAGAGGTAATCTATTATCATAATACTTGGGTGGAATTATCTTTCTGACACCAAATGATGCCTTATTGATGCCAGGTGAGTGTTGCAATCTTGTAAAACACAATTTATGTGTACTCGTGTCCTCAATTTCCAATAAATGATTTCAACTCACAGAAATGGCTGTTCATGCTTTCCCTATTAGAAAGTATTTAAGATTTTCCAAATGGTATCCTTCAGATTTGTTCTTGTATTTAATCTTTACATGTGCTCATCAACCATAAAAACAAGATTATTAAATCCTCTAGGTGTGAAACATGGAAGATCGCCCCAAACAAATGTGATCAAATGAATACTTTTTAGGATGGACAAGGTTTTTATTCATGTGTCATAACTTCATATTCTTAGTAATACAGATAATCTTCATCTTCTATTGGATTATAGAATTCATGGTCTTCATGGATCTTATTGATCACACATTTTAATATTCTCGTATTACTTCACAGGTCTTACACTTTTCTCTATGTCAACCATAAACCAGTATTTCTTTTAACTATGATCGTCTCTTGTTTTTTTATAGGAATATATCCTTTATCGAGTATTTCTTATGACTCTTCTTTTTCTTGTTTTGATGGTGACTTCAAAACATTCTTTCCTTCTTACCAACTGATATTTTTTCAAATACCAATTGCACTTCTCTAATATTAACTCCCCTTGAGTATATGATTCCTTCTAATGTTAATTTCAGGGTTCTCTTCTTCATCATGAGACATTTTAGAAAAGACATTATCCTTTAGTTCCACCATCATCACCTTTATCTCCATTGGTGTATTCTTTTGCTTCTTCATCTTTCTTTCCATCATAATGTATGTCACTCTTATCTACAACACTATTATGCTCATCATTATCTTTGGAAATTTTATTGATGCTTGGAAGCTTTGTTTATTCTGAGTATTTGTAACCTGAATTTCTTGTCCACATATTTCCTTGGGGTACCCTGCTTACTGGTCTTCTATTTATTTGTCTTTTTAATTTTATCTTATATCTCTTCTCTTGTGTTTCCTTAGATAGTCTGCATGTATTGTTCTTGCAATGTTTTGCAAAGTGTCCAACATTGTGACATATGAAACATATAATAAGTCTTTTTTCTATTTGAAATGTTAGTGCCTTCTTTTCCTTTTAGCCCTTGATCTTCTTCTTTGATTCTACAATCAGCATCCTTGTGACCAAACTTGTGACAGCGGTGACAATATCCACAGAATTCATTGTCATATCTTTTGAAATTTTTCTTTTTAGGAGAATGAGCCAAATTCTGATGACTAGAATTAATCTTCCTGTAATTCTCCTGTTGTATGGGTGTATCTTTGGAAGAATCATCTTGACATTTAACATCTTCAACATATTCTTGAGTGATGGAGCTTGATATTTTAATGGCATGTTTTTCATCATATCTAAGACTTGTTTTATCCCTAGGAAATCTTTGTAAGCTGAGGACTTATTAAGTGCTTCAGTAATTTTCTTGAACCTCTTACTAACATATAGCTGATCTTTTAGCTTCTTTATTTCTCCTTTGAAGTTAGCAACTTCTTGTTTTAAGGTCTTGACCTCTTTCATGTCATCCATTTCTTGTTGTCTTAAATTTTGCAGTTCCTTTTGGAGGGTCTTGACTTCCTCTTATTTTTATTTCTTCTCTCCTTGGCATTTTGACAATTTTATTTTCAAATATTTTTTCTTCATTCTGTTCTTTCTTAATTCTTCAAGAGCACTTATGAGTTCTATCTTTAGGTCCACCTTTCCTTCAACATCTAGATCATATTCTGAAGTTACTGTCTCCATAGATATATTTTATTCATATCCACTATCTTCCATATGAATACAAGGTTATACATCATCACCATTATTCTCGAAAATATCAAGGCTTGCTTCTACTCTTTGTTCAACTGAGTAAAGTTTCTCCAATTTGAACCAGAGTTCCTTAGCTGTGATACATTATCTTGTCTTCTCTTTGATGGGTTGAGGTAATCCATCAAGTATATCCTCCATTTCCCTTGAGTTATTTTTCTTGGATTCTTTATGAGTTATGGTCCTTATTCTTTTTAGTGGGATGTAATAAGAGATTACTGAATTCCATACTCCATATCCTAATGACTGTAAGTATACCCCCACTTTTATGCTCCATAATGCATATCCTTCTTTGTTAAGTACCAGAGCTTCGTTGGAGAAAATCCCTTCTTGTTGATCCATAATGGTTTTAATAGGATCCTCCTTCCATTGATTAAACTGTAGTGATTCTCTGATACCAATTGTTGGAATATTGGACAGTACTGAGAGGGGGGGGGGAGTGAATCAATATTGATAGCTTTTAACAATTTAAACCACTTTTAATATATTCGTTAACACGCATGATCAAAAAGAACACACAAAACACAAATTTATCATGGAATCCCAATTGGGTAAACCACGAATACTTCCTATTACTGTAAAATAGTATTTACAAATAGTTTATGCATGCTTCTACAGACAAGGATGGTACTACACCCTATTTACCAGTAACTATTGGAAGGAGGTTATGACCCCCTAGTTTATCAGTTACTATTGAAAGGATTCTATGACACTCTATATACCAGCTACCACTAGAAGGAGGCTATGACCCCCTAGTTTATCATCTTCTACAGAAAGGATGCTACAACACCTTATTTACCTGCTGCCACTGGAAGGAGGCTGCGACTCCTTGGTTTATCATCTTCTACTAAAAGGATTCTACAAAACCCTATTTACCAGCTACCACTAGAAGGAGGATACAACCCCCTTATTTATAATCTAGTACTAAAAGGATGCTTCCATGCCCTGTTTACCATCTTCCACTAGAAGGAGGCTACGAACCCCCCAGCAGGCATATAGCCTTCCCTTGTGCCACCCTACCACCCTAGTATGTTTTATCAAACTTCCAGATCTTCTTATATATCCCTTGGTCTCTGTTTTACTTGCTGCTACATCGATCTCAACTACAGAGACAATTTCTCTCACTCATCATTCTGTCTATAAATACCCTCTAACATGTTTTCTGTGAGTGCATCTCTTCATTGTTCTGCCTTTTCATTCTTAGATCATGCCTCTTAATAAAGACTCAATTATTCATTCTTACAATTATTTCACTCTATTTAAGTTTATCAATCATACCTTTCCGCAACACAATTTTACCAAAATTACCTCTCTGCAATGATAATTCTTCACCATAAATTCTTCCAAATTTGCCTCTCCACCTTCCACATTCCACCTTTTTCCTTCCGCATTTCGCACGACGGACTTCAGGTTTCTTAAACCCATATTACTTGATATTTTATATTTTCCCTTCCTCCCTCCGCTTTTCTCAAGGAAGACTCCGGTTTGTGGAAACCCATATTACTTTATATTTTCTTTTTCACCTTTCGCATTCTGTAGGGTAGACTCTGGATTGCGGAAACCCATATTAATTTATATTTTATTTTTCTTCTTCTACCTTTCTCCTTCCTCCTTCCGCATTCTGTGGTTTTCCTTTCCACAATATTTATTATGCATCATCGATCTCTTGCGGAGTATTTCCTGACCATCGATCTTTCGTATGGCAGGTTCATAAATCTCAAACATTGCTTCCGCACCATCGATTGTTTGCGGATGCTCTCCTGACCGTTTCTTTGTAATCAAATGTGGATTTGCGCTATAGTATTTTGGATTGGTCTTCAGCCGCTGATCTCTTTGTGGATTCAATCCTAACCATTGATCCATGATAAAAAAATGGATTTGTGGATCTTCGACTTTCTTTGTGCGAAAATAATTCACCACCGTTAATGTTCTGAAAATTGGCATCCATAATTTCTCTTGATTGATATGGAATGTCCAATTTTTCACTTCACTTTACTGTTCGGGAATGTTATTTTCCACACATATTTATTTCTTGCATGTTATTATAGACCATTGATCTATGTCTCTTGAATGATTTGGGTCATCCAAAATTTGTTTGGTGCTTCCACTGCTTGATTTGTGGATCCATCCAAATCTTCTTAGTGCTACAGACTATTATCTGTCACTGCTCTCTTTACAAACCTTTCCCATGTCGTTGACCTTGTCACTGATTTTCTATTTGACTTTGTGATTCCTTTGTCTTACACTGAGTATTCCCTATCATTGTGTTTACTAGTTATTACGTTGTCATTGATGAACTCCTTTAAC
Organism: Pseudotsuga menziesii; assembly: GCA_001517045.1. NCBI lineage: Eukaryota > Viridiplantae > Streptophyta > Pinopsida > Pinales > Pinaceae > Pseudotsuga > Pseudotsuga menziesii. The sequence goes on along the minus strand of LPNX010429159.1, from coordinate 5,442 downwards.
ATCAATATACAATCCACATATTTTTACTTTGTGGATCCTTTTTGTTTTACTGAGTTCATCCTTTGATAATATCTATTGGTTATTCCTTTGTCATTCTTGAACTCCTTTGACATCAATGACAACTATATTCTCAACATTTGGGTCTAGACAAAGTGACAAAGGACAAGAATTGGCAATTTTTGGTCAAAAGTGGGTAAAAAGGCTCCAAATGGCCTCAAATTTTCCTAATTACTCCCATATTGATTCTAAATTTAACTAGAGAGAAATTTGACAATAATGATAAGAAAGAGACAAATTTTGATAGAGGAAGTGCTACAAATCAAGTCCCCTCTCTAGTGGTGCCACCATTATGATATGAGGAGAATCTGTAGTAGAGTTAGTGTTATCTCCTCAATAAATTAATTTTCAATAGGTCCACTTAGATAATTTATTTTTTCATAGTGGTGAATATTTCAGGGCATATTATTATAGATATTTTGGTGATTAACAAATTTGGAATGCATGGTGTGTTGTTTGTTCAAAATTTTGAAATTTTTAGCTTTCGGTGGCTTAGGCAAAGGTTCCAACGGTTCATTAGCCATAGAAAAGCTAGATTTCGGTAGCTAACAGCTTCGGCACGGGATCACGTTAACCACCGAAAGCATGTTGATCACGTTTTTTTTTTAAAGTTTGAGAAAAGGACTTTCAGTGGCTTAAGTGAGCCTTCCAACAACTCATTAGCCACCAAAAAGCCTTGGTTTCGGTAGCTTAGCGAGTTTGTTTAGGAGGACATTAACCATCGAAAGTGAATGAAATATGTTTTTGAAAAAGAAAGTTTCAGTGGAAACTAGAAAATCAAACCCTAGATTCTCTTAACCACTGAAAGCGCCGAAAAGGAAAAACGATAAGTTATCCATCAAAATCAAATGCTATCAGCACAGGGAACATCATGATCTGGCACTTAACCACCCAAAATACTGCGGGACTACATTAAATCATAAGTTGGTAGATAAGAGGTCGTTATTGATTTGAACTGACTGATAAGAGATCAAAAACCTAGCCTACCCTCCACTTGTCCCACGACTGCAGTTAAAACTCCACGAAGCATCAAAGTTCCAATTAAAATGATTGTTGTACTGGCTATCTCGTGGTTATCGCTAGAATCCACCATCATGTTTGCTCAAGTACCAATCAATTGATTAACCCCTCCAAATCAGCACCATATCCTCAATACACTCCACATTTATCTGCATGCATTCTCATTGATCCTAGCTCTCTCTGGATCCAGCATTGTAGAATCCTTCCCTAGGGTTTGAATTTCAATTTTGTAGGCGTAGGGAGGAGGACCCACTCAAAAAACTCAAAACACAGGTTTTTGTGGCTAAGCGTGGTTTCAAAATGGTCTCTAAGCCACCAAAAGCATAATTTTGGCAGCTAATACCGAAATTTCAGGGCGCTCTAAGCCACCAAAAGTGGCGTTTTACTATGAAAAGTCATCTTTTTAAAATATTTATTCTAAGCGACTAGAGCATTAGTTTGTAAACTGCTTGAATTTTTTTGTTCCTAACATGTCAAAGAACAATAACCTCTCTTAGTTTTCCTACAAGTATTGCATATTGGGAGAATCGAACCCATCTCTGAGCCCTAATTTTCCGATCTCAGAATTTCCATGTTTTACACATGTTTTTGAAATACATATCTCGAGAAAATGAAAACAATTTTCAAAAAAATGAGAGAGGTTGTTTCTCTAAACAAACCAATATACAAAAACCTCTTTCATCTTATACACAGGTGTCACATATTTGAAGGACGAAATCCATCTCTGAGCCCTCGGTTTCAACAGTTTGGCCAAATTTTTAGGGCAAAAGATGACCTAATAGAGCAGGTGGCAGCAGAATATGAGGAGTTTCCTTCATTAACACCAAGGGAAGGGCAGGATGAAAAAATAGCAGAGACCTCATCAACCAAACCTAGGTCTCAGAGAGTGAACAAACTACTATAGGAAATACATGAACTAGAGGTTTTGGATAGGGAGATAAAGAGGAATAATGACATTTTGACCAAGAGGAATAAGCAGTTGCACAATTCTGTTCTGGAGATGAGAGGGATGTATGTCCTGCTAAAAAGGAGAAATATAAGATACATGAAATAAAACAACAGGTTGTACAGGATGATCAGGATTCTAAGGCTACAATTAAAGAATTCCAAATCAAACCCTAGCTCTCATTCTGCACTAGAAACCCTAGCTGAAGCAGCAGTAAGCCTTCAGAATCCAGAGGCAATCCAAGAGGATGTTGACTTTCCAAACATTGGAAAAGCTGAAGAAATACTAGAATATCAACAACAAAACTGAAAAAGATGAGTTGGGAGGTGAATGACAATTTTGCAAAAAACAGGGCTTTCGATGGCTTAGGCGGATGCAGAAGCAATTCATTAGCCACCGAAAGTAGAGCTTTCAGTGGCTAACAGACCCGAAATTTTGAATCCTTAACCACTGAAAGCAGAAAGAGGTATAGAAGGATATTTTGGCATAAAGGACCAATTTTGGAAAATATAACTATCTTAGGGATGAAGTGTAAAGCTGAAAGTTGCTAAAGTGTGCCATCAAAGGAGGTCTATTCCAGTTTTGAGGATACATCAACGAGGATAAGGCCACAAACCCTACATGTTTTAACCAACAGTGACTTATCTATCAGAGAACCAGTTACATATTTACCCCCAGTACTCACTACATTCATCAAAAGGTTCAATAAGTGGACAAGTGTTAGATTTAGATAGACTAGTAGTTAAAATTAGGGTTTTTAACCTAATTTTGCAAAAACAGTTATTTTATCTATTTTTAGTAAATTATATCCAATTTTTTAGGATCTGAACATTTGTGTAAAGGCTATAAATCCTAATGCTTATGTTATAGAAAAGGTTCGACTTTGGGGACCTTTTGACCATTACTATTATCAAGCTTCTCATATTGCTCATGACCTAATATAACCTCTTTTGCTATCATATGTTCAGCTTCCATTTCTTTTATGTTCTGTGCTTATGCTTGAATGTGTTATTCAGTTTTATTCATGTTATTTGATGTCTAATAGCTGTCATCCTATATGTATATTGATGATTTGAATTGAAAGAACCTTCCTTGTTATGATTAGCCATTTATATATAATTGTTTTATGTATGAATCTGCCAGCACGATAAGTTCTCCATCCTTTCACCCTATTATCAAACCTCTGAACAGTGGTAGTTAGAAGCCTTATATTTGATTGAGTTTCATGCATGCTTTGAGAGTGTGAGGTCTTGTAGGTCACCTGGCTTGATCCATTTAGAAAACCATAAAAACATTTAAGTTGCCAGGCATCCTTGAGCTGCAACGTAGAGTAGTTTCCTGGAGTGCTAACAAACTGGTACCGTTGCCGAGGAGAGAATATTGAAGCTCAGATTCCCTGAGAGACGACATAGATCCTACTTTGATGATAGAAAAATTCTGGACACTATTTTGGTTGTAATCATCTATGTGGAAACTCCATTGGAATAAGGTGGCTTCAAGAAGACCAAGTACCAGATCAAACCCTCAAGGGCCACTAGTAACACTTGTTTCAGATCCAGAAGAGATTCTAAGAAGAGTTAGGGCTTCACTAAGGCAGACCTCCTGAGCTACAAAGGAAGCTACATTAGGTATTTCAAGAGATATTTTTTCTAATATTTCTTCTGCTGAAACATTCAAATCTCAGGAATTTATAAATACATCAGAAAACTTTAGGGTTGAGGAATCTTCAAGCATTGTTGCTTGTGAAGATCTCATCCCTGGCAACTCCATGAAGGACGAATTCAGTGGCGACTCCAAAATATTAAGATTTCAAAAGCATTTGATGCTATTTTGGCTCGAAGGTTTGCACCTTTTGACTTCTCTTCAGTTCCTGGTTTCCCACATCTGGTACCTGATATGTCCAAATGGGGAGATTTTCTACTTGTCTTCAAAGAGGAAAAAGAAGAAAATCATGCAGAACACCTCCTCAAGTTTCATGAATGCATAGACCTATTATATTTGCAACATGAATATGTTCATGCATTCATTATATGGTGATGCATGTCAGTGGTATTTTTCTTTACCTCCTTCCAGGATTTCATCATTGAAGGATTTCCACAAAGCATTCACTGAGCACTGTAAAAGGTACTATTCAGATGAGTTTGCATTTGATAATTGTTGTGAATAATATAAGTTGCATTCTTAGGATGAAAAGTTAAATAGAGAAGAATATCTCCCTCAAGAGATACCTCATCTTCACGACGAGGTACTTTCCCATAAACATAAATTAGAAAAGAGTAATGAAGAAGCTGAAGGTTCTCTGAATACTATTATTTCTGATTTTCATAAATCTGAAGAGTTAATCTCTTTAATTATGAACCATGAGGATCATTTTTCTGTTGGTCAAAATCCCATAAATCATTAAGAGTTATCCACAGTTTTCATTTTTACAAACTAGGGGAAACAATAACTGGCAAGAGGAGGTAAATTTACAGAGGTCATCAAGTGATAAAGAAGAACAACAAGAAAATTGTTTTTCTCCTTATGTACCTTTCATTTTAAATTTTGTTGGAAAGGTTGCTGATGATGAAGAAGAAGATTTTAAGTTTTGTGAGGATTTGTCCACTTCTATAATTTACTTTAGTTCTACTTTTCAGCAAAGAGATGATCAGAGACATATGCATGCTATGGTTAATAATAGCTATGAAGAGTATGCTGCAATAGGGAACACCTCTCATTGTGATCGAGATATTAACGATCTTCAGAATATTAACCATAATATAGATGCTTTTGAATTTGTACCAAATGCATCTGTTGACTTAGGGTGTCAAGAATATGAGTTTGTCCCCTTTGGAAACCCGAAAGATAATGAGCATATTGAAGGAACAGCATGTAACAAATTTGGATCTGCAGCAAATACTAAAGGCATCCCTCAGTTTTCTAATTTGTAGACAAAGGAAGAGTGCAATAGATATGAGGAGGAATATGATGATTTGAAAATCCCAGAACAGCAAGGCATAACTCATCCCTCCCAGTCAGAGGTTGAGCAATATACAGTTAACGTGGAGATCACTGAAAGCAGCTAGAAACAACATTTAATTCAGTTGGAACAGCAACATAGAGAGGTATTCCTTTTTGTTTTTTATGACCCTATTGCTGATTATCTAGAACTTATAAGCATTGTAGATGTCAAAATATTTTTGTCAGATGATAGCTAGTTCCGTCACCCTTTGAAACTACATTGTTGTATGCTAGGGTTTCATTTATTTTTCGGGTCAAGATCAAGGATAAGTTCAGCAGAGAATATTTTGACATGGATTCATTGGAAGCATGATGTCACCTGATAAGAAGACTCTACTGATTAGAATTAGGAGTAGGAATAGATAGGAAAATAAGCTCTTAATATGAGCAGCTAGGTCATTTTCAGTTGTTTTCATGAA
>LPNX010429144.1:78756-119808 GCA_001517045.1 Pseudotsuga menziesii | reverse complement strand
TATATGCAAATAGTTATTTAATTAGTTCTATAAGCTAAAGCTATTAAATACACTAAAAATATATATATATATGCAAATAGTTATTTAATTAGTTCTATAAGCTAAAGCTATTAAATACACTAAAAATAATCTAAAGGATGATTCGAATGATCTATTTTAAATCCAATAAATTAATCCATTAAAGACCTTTCAAGGTCTTCCTTATTAAATATAAACTAATATTAAAACATTTTCATTTAAATAAACATCATAATAATTAAATGAATAGAGGAGGCATCATGACCATCCATGTGGTCCCATATCTAAACTTTGTTCATACATATAAAAATCCATAGTACTAATTAAACTATTATGATCACATTTCATAAAAATCACTCTTTCCCATCTAACTATTATGCACAACCATTGCATACATTAAATAAATAGTAATTAAAACCCTTTTATGCCAACAAAGGTCGCGACATCGATTCCTATGGAGGTTCAGACCCAAGGCAAAAGCAGTAATCACAACCATAGTATAATATACTTAAACATTAATCAAACCCTTACGCTATAGCAAGGTTGTAAGATCTAGGGTTCTGCCCAATGTTGTAAGCATGGCCTCGACCAAATCAATTATTACACAGAGTCCATTTAAAGTTTAAATCACAGCGACAAATGCCATCGTGAGCTTACAACCCTTGGCTTATACAAAATCCACAGTATATTCTAAACCCTGAAATAATACACAATAAACAACCATTTGAAAATCATGCGCAACATTTACCCAAGCCACGACATGGCCAATGAAAATGCACAATATGATTTTTTTAACAAAACTACTCTGTTAACGATTTACCCCCTAAGCTAATAAATGAAATATAGACAGTAACGAAATATATCAAAGATATCACAGCCATTAAGAAGAAGGCTTAAGCCACATACGGCTTGGTCTTCAACCCACGTTGTTAACCATTACAACAAGTTATAAATACTCAATACATAAACCTCAAGGAAGGCACATGCCTGTTCATAAAACAATGTTAGTAAACCATTAACGTAGATGTCAGAACCCCATATTTTCACAAAAAATTAAAAATTTTAAGACATCATAAAATGTCTGAACACGCAGTTTACTAACTACTAGCGGTTAGCAGAAAATGAAATAGTCCAACACATAGTATTAATCATATTCATATTACGTTGACTAATACAGCTTTCATTTTTGTAAAGTATAAGAGATTGACCCGCCAACAGCTTTCTTTCAGTTTTACTAATAAGTTTACTTTTCGGCAAGTAGGTGAAATATATCTTTGAAAACTTGGGCTTACTTAGCATTTATGTTAACACAGATGGACTGCTGGTTCTTACAGGTTAACAAGTAATGATCGATCTAGTAGGGGTTTAATTCATAAAGTAGCAAGAAGTATATATGTTGCATGTAAAATGCTAGTAATTAACTGACTATTTAAAAGCAAGCTCTAAAGAGGTAAAGCAATTGTCTTTTATTTCATAAAAGTACTTTTATCAATTTGGATAGTAAAGATTTCCAATAGAGTACATGTTTCTATTTTGTCACTAGCTTACTAGGTAAGGAAATTATCAACCTGTTACTTGTATGTAAAAATAAATGCTCATTAACAAGTTATAAACTTCTGTACTTCCATTATCGCCTTGCTGCATGCACTATTGTAACAACATACATTACCATCTTATTTAATAATGTTCCAATCTTATTGTTACTTGTATTCTGTAGGAATCTTACTGCCTAGAATTCTCCTTGACATTATAAGCTTGATTATTGTAATTAAATGCATCGTTTCATGATGGAATACTATCTACCCTTACTTCATAAGTCTAAGTCATAGGTAAATATATTATCAGTGTCATTCCAATGATTATAGACTTGAACATGGTTTGCTCCATTTTACTATTATCATATTGCCTAGCTTACAACAAGTTAATGTTTATAATAACTATTATGGTAGATTTTTCTACCTAGAACTTTTAATCTGAAGTTTACCCTAGGTGACACTAATGTGACCAAGATTCTTATACTATGCTAAGAACAGGTAAACAATCACAAACTATCATTGCCAAGTAATGATAGGGTTTATTATTATTAATAAGTCGAGTATGCAAACTATTAAATATAAGAGCTTATTCTAAGTTTGAGCCTTGTAATTGTCATGGTTTAAATACTTTTACTATTCTAGTCAAACTCCATATATTATAACCACCCAAAGCCGTTGGTTTACAAGTGATAAAGTTTGGAATATAATATGTGCATATTTTATCGTCATTTTGCAAGTATATAAATTAAATGATAAATGGAAAGGTCCTAAAGCATGATCGACGTTTGGATTATCCATATGACAAAGTTGTTACAGTCTTTCACTAGGGTCAACGTTAAGAGATCATCGTTAATCAATACGTAAATCTCGAAGCTAGCATATGTTATGATATAGTTTATGTATGAACATTGGTGAAAATATATACAAGCGTACTCCATAGTTTTGTGCATGGTTTGATTAAATCATTGTATTAATAATTGGATGATTGAACTGCAGATGGACTATGGACTCAACCCTTGCATGGTTAAAAGAATTGGAGGGCATGTGGTCACCTCCTGTCCATGCATTGGCGATATAAAAGTCTTGCAACCCCTATTTGCTTTGTTATTGGCCTCCAAATTTCTTGCTGGCCTTTGGGCTGCTTTGCATGGTTTTCATGGCAGCCATTAGGGTGGTTCCTCAGCTAGCTTGCTCCAAAAATTTGGTTTAAAGTTGTTGTAGTTTCCTGAGCTCGGTCTTTGTTTGCAAACCTTCTTAGCTATGAACCTTACCATGCGATTGTTTTACTGGTTTTTATATTTAGCTCTCGGCCTGTCCTTAGCTCAGTCTTGCTCTCCTCATGGCCTGTCACTACTTTGTGAAGCTAAAGCTTCTTTGCTACTGTTTGTGCTCCACAGTTGTCGTAGGGTTTGGATATTTTTGTGTGTGCATTATGCAACTGGTGACAGTCTCTTTGCTGCTCAATACTCTGTTATTTATAGGTAAATATATCTCAGTTTTTACTATGTAAACTCTGTCAATTTATGAACACCATTAGGGTTTTTAATGTTAAATAATTGAGCCATGAACTAACGCTTTGTTAAATGCTTGTGCAGGAACCCGTGACAGTTCCAAGCTTCGGTGAAAGATAAACAACGACCGTATTCAGTGGCTCGTGGCTATAATTGGTAAGCCTTGAGTTTAAATGGGTTTTACCCTACTTGTATTGAGGGTTTTTGAAGGAGAAATCAGTGCTTGGAATCTTGTTTGATCTATTCGTTTAATAGGGGGTTTTAATCATTTTTTTTCGAGTTTATTGTTATAACCCTTGCTACGAAGCTGGGTAAACCGACCTTGAGCTGTGTGATGTACTTTGGTTAATTCTTTAGCCTTACGGCCTATCAATGTAATACATTTGGATTTTAAGAAGGTCTTTATCTTCTAGCTCTATCTCATTTTTGCAATGGTTTTTGTAATTTTGTAATCTATGATTCTGTGTAATTAGAGTCTTTCTTTCTTCAACTGACAGTGAAGATAATTAATGTTTAACTTATCTTTTGTAAGTAATTATTGTTAATATAAGGACTATAGACCAGTCGTAACGTGAATTTATAATATTAAACTTACTTGTCCAGTATATACAAGCTATGGTTTTCCGGAAATGAAACCCTTGTCTAAATAAGTTCTTCAATTTATTATTAATTAGGTTCTGCTACTTATTAATTCGGTTGATTATTACAGGTGTGTGGTGATATTTTAACTTGTAACTGTAACTTATCTTGCTTGTTTATAAAAGACATTTGTTTTCAGAAAAGACTGTAAACCGTCTATAGTAGATACTATAATCTTACGATTATTTATATAATTATCAAAGTAAATACAGTTTAGGGTTTCGACCCTAAAGTTTTTCCTTCATAGGTATAAGCCTGTCTGGTAAATGTAAAATAGTTTCTACATATGTAAATATTTAGTTTTATACTAGTTATTGTTTATATTGCTTTTATTTACTAAACTGTGAGGTAGAATTTATTCAGAGTTCTCAAAAGGATAGAAAATAAACTCTGTAACTCTGTTTACTCTTTATAAATTAAGGACTTTTAATATAACCCTATCTAATTTATATTAAATATTAGTGTTAGATTTAGTTGATATTGTTAGAAGATAAACTATGTGGTTAGTAGCTTGTTTATATACTTAACTGTACATGTAATCACTGTAACTCTAATGTAGTTTTACTGCTGCATTTCATTCAATTATACTAAGTGAAAAACAGAGAAATAGAAGTAAATCGTAACACTATTTTTCCTCCATAATATTTTAACATTGAAATAAAATTATTCTACTATCTATAGTTACACAATCCTATCTACTAATTTCATTCTCTTATCTACTTAAAGCATTCTATCTGTGCTAGAGTACGGCCTGGTTTCCAGGTGTGGAACAACACAGTTTAGAAATTTATTTACATTCTAACACATTATTTTCTAAATCCATTTCATTTCTAAAATAATTTAATAAAAATACTAACTCAAATATTTCACAAACTGAACTGATAACATTCACATAGGAATGATCTAAGATTTAATTAACTAACATAGTAAAATAAAATAACTTAGAACCTGCTAAGGACAGACAACAACAGCTTTAGGAGGTCGTTCCTCCCTACCAATCTCCTAGAGAGCACTCAAACAATGCTTCCTCAAGACCCCCGAGCCTGTTCCTAGTCTTCTTTGCTGAGAATTGGTGGAGAATGCAAACAGTAGAAACCTCTATCAACTGACTAGTTCAATACCTTAGTAAATACTCTGCTCTTAGCAATATGATCTTCAGCTTAAAAGCTACACTAGATCAATCAACAATTATCTCCTCAAACACTTTCCAAATTTCCCTTCCATTGAATTTCTTTGAAGTACATTCATTCAACCTGAATGATCACTTCTCTAGAATGAGCCGCCTCAGCTCTCTTCAATGGGATTTTTTATAAAGACCGCCTAGGTCTTTTGGGTCAATTTTCATTAATTGAGCCACCTGCTCTGATTCCACTTTCTTGGGGAATCATGACCCAAATGTAGGGAGGTTTCCACCTGCAACAATTGGAAGTGGTTTGAGGATGCTGTCACATGTCAGTTTGCTCTCCACCCAATCTCCTCCACCAATTTGACCAGTAAACACTCTTTTAACAGCTCTCCTAAGCTGTTGTCTCCTCCTTTATTTATTTATAATAAAATATTCAGAATTACATTAAATATCCTTGACCCTGCTGAGTCATCAATTACAACTTAGCATAAAATTTAACATATTGTCCTCAATAATATCAAATAATATCAAATTGTTTTTGCAAAATTGGGCTATGTGACAGTAGAATGCATTTCCACACACACCGTAAGCAAAATAACAATGGCCATTTTCATTAAAACACGGAGTATCTACATTATACACAATGTTTCCAATCTCAGTATCTCCACACAATCCCTTTAGAAGCCAAAACGAAGTCCACACAGGCATGCGCTATGGAAACAATGGTGCCTCCCATGGCTCAAAATCCTGAATCCATCTGCGATTTACAACCCCAAAATTAAATACATAGAGCCAAAAGAAACACGATATTACTCCATGGCCAAAGCCACTAAAACATTGACTTAAAAATCCAATTCTGAGTATTACATGCCCGAATGCGAATTCAAACCCCACAGAGAAACCCAACATCCAACCACTAAACACTACGTAGACAGGATGAGAGACAACAAGTGTAAGCTTGTTGGCAAGACTTACCTTGCTTATCGCTTACAGTCAAAACCCCGACAGAGCTAGAGCCACACTGCTCATCATCCTTCAGCACCTATAACCAAACAAACGAAGCCTTCATCAGAAGTAAGACAATGATTGGAGCTTCAAAGTAAAAGGAAATAGAAGGCAAGAAAACCCCCAAGTGAGACTTACCTTCCTAGTCTGAAGGTCCCCTCCATTAACCTCTGCACAAAGCCAAGAGAATCCCAAATAACAAACAAATTGACCAAACCATCTTGAGCCAAGCCTAAGGGAGGGCTTCAATGAAAACCAAGGTGCATTAATGACACCAGCTAGTTTCCACCACCAAATCCAAAACCCACTATGCTATAGTTTGGTAACATCGATTTGGTAATGGTCTCCCTTTCCATGTAATCGCTAAACCTTATTATTTAAGCTCCAAACCATATGTTATATCACCACCCTAATCATATCACAAGGTAATATATTACAAAATTTAATAAGTTGCAATTGCTAAGGTTTAGTGCATAGTATAGGCTTGGTATGTGCTAACCATAAGTCAAGCCATAATATATGTGTTAAACGTAACATGTAAACCTTAGGCTTTAAGCCATAACTTAATACAATACAATTAAGCCCTAAGCTTATGCTTAATGTTAAATATTTTAACCCTCATAAAATCAAAGAACTGGTTTGGAAAGCTACGAACATAACCTGTAGTAAGAGGCACATAAGAAATATTAATAAGATTTAATAAAATACACATAGAACGAAGTTAATACTAATATGTAAAACGATAAATTACAATTCCTTAATGAAGCATACGTAGTGTACAGGAAATTTAGCAAGTGAGAGCTAAATTGACGAGAATGGTATTTTACCTGGTATAATTCTGAGTCAACAAGGAACCAAAGTCAACGAATAGTATGTTCTTTAAGATCAAGACTTCCGGTACTCATTAAACAAAACCCCCTTGCAAAGTATGAACTGCATGTGAAATAAAATAGGGGCCTTAGTTCAGAGAACTAAGTAAGCCTGCAAACAAGTAAACACCTTTACCTCTCAAACCGTCATGGGAAAACGAGTCCTGCCACTTCGCCCACTTTGTTTCCACAAACAAATTTAAGTTATGATTTTATAATTAACAAGTGCAACTATGCAAAAAGGACGAAGCATTTAAATCCAGTGACGACACATAAGCGGCAACAATTTTAACATAATAATTAAGCAGTAAACAACAGTACGACATCGTAAGTAAAATACATTAAAAGAAAAGAATGAAAGTAAAAGACAGAATGTAAGAATAGCTTACTAATAAACAATGGTACATGAAGTGTACGATATAGTTCCACAAATGAATAATGTTTCGTCTAGGCAGTTTTTATTAGCCTATGATTTTTTTTATTTTTTTTCGATTTTTGGAGACATTACAATGACCAAGTGTGGTGAACTATTCATGTCTGAAACATTCCTTTACCAAGTAAAATGTTTATGAGATAATGTATAATTGTTATTCCATTTCCTTATAAGAAAGTCTTTTATAAAGAGTAATCTTAGTTATTTTTTTAATTGTCTTTTATAAAGAGTAATGTTAATTAAAGAGTATTGTTATTTATTTTTCTAAGTTGTCAATAGCATTGGTAGACGTGTGATAGACTAAGGAAATATAAGGGCTTGACTCACCTATAGAACGAATCCACTAAGGAAAGTTGAACATGGTTCGAAATCCAAGGATATCAATAAGTGATGCCATTTTGGTGTTAAGCCTAAGTTAAACTAAGTGATCGTTCACTATAAATATGTATCTTAGTTTAGGCATGGGATGTTGAGAAATTAACTCTAGAGCTACGAAAGGAAAGAAGCTAAGGTTTCATTCTTTTTACTATAATTATCTTGGGTATTAAGTGAGAGAGATATTCCTACTTAAAGGTTATCTTAATAGTTAATTTTATACAAAAGTGGGGAATCTCCTAATAAATATATAAGAAACAAAAAAAAGAGTGAAATATTGTTTTTGAATGCTAAAAAGAGTTTAACTCTATATAAATATTGTCTCTAAACATATTTGAAAAGAAAGGGCTAGGATAAAAAATTAAATTCTTCTTTATGAATAACAATATAGATATATTATAAACATGAATATATATAATTCTTCCACATATTAAAGAAAATATCAAAAGTAATGTAAATAAATGCACATGGATATATTCTAGAAAGTGTAATACTATTATTATTATATTTTACCTTATATTATGAACGTGTTATTTCATATATACAAGTAGAATGTTTTTAGGAAATAATAAAGAAGCACTTGACCAATGGTTAAGACAATTAAAATACTAGTTAAAGGCTTTAAAGAACAATTAAGAGTGGATCATGAAGGAAATATATTTGGCGATTATGACAAGGAGATGGATCTTTTCAATTGACTTTCGGAAGGGAGATTGTTACATCTCTACAATTCTAATGGTTTGGCCGAGTTAAGAGGACGAGTTCAAAAGGGAGATGCCCAAGGATTGGAGAAATTGATCCATTCTTAAAAAAGAATTCATTTCTACCAATTATGATAAACAAAGTAACAATTGCAATAACTTCAACAAAGAGTCGGATTCACTTAAATTCATGCTTTCATTGGAAGTGTAAATTCATTTAATGGTCAAAACATGAGCATTCCTCCTCTAAAATACAAATTATATTTTAAAGTGAAAAGTAGGTAAGAATGGTCATAGAGGCTCATTACAAAATATAATAACACTTTAATATTAGGGAATTTAAAATCAAATACTTTACTTCTATGTACATTTCAAAATCAAATCAAATAGACTTACAATTTTTAAGTAAGTCTACCATGTATTATTTAGAAAGCTTTTAGTCTTTAGAACATGTCGAGGATAATGTACATTTGCAATATGAATATACAAAATCAAATATACTCACATTTCTAAAGAAATTTTCAAATATAATATTTATAAAGGATTGTAATTACAATTTTCCAAAAAGGTTCCACTTTTAGTTAGCTATCTCAGCTAGACTAAAACATCCCAAGAAAACTAAAGACCCAAATGTCTTAAAAAAGAAGCTACCCTCAAAAGTCACAACTACTTACCATCATATCAAAAGACTTTGCTCAAAAGTGGAAAAAGACACTAGCTACATACAAAAAGAGTAGTCAAAACTCATATATTGCTTAATATGTCCGAATGAAAAAAAATCTATTACCAAGTAGCATAGATAAGAACTTCATGTGCACATCACATAAATTACCATCAAGTGTGAAGTGTAAACATGTTGAAATTTAAGAGTTATTTTTGTTTCTCTAAATTTTCAATATAAATATACAAGAACATTTATGTATTCATTTCGTTAGGTTTGGTTCATTTCTCTATGTTCTTACAAACTAAGAGAACAAATCACATAAATTACCATCGAGTATAAAGTGTGAACATGTTGTAATTTAACAGTTATTTTTGTTTCTCTAACTTTTCAATATAAATATACACGAACATTTATGTATTCATCCAGTTAGGTTTGGTTGATTTCTCTATGTTCTTACAAACTAAGAGAACATCGTTTACAAATATTATTGTAAATATAAATTTACAATCTTTATGACTTTAAGTATGATAATCATCTATATTCAAACATCAAAAAACATTGTAAAAACACTACTAGGTTGGTGTGTAGTTTAGTTCTATATTATTTTTCAACCCATAAATGTTTTTTTAGGTTGGTTTGTTCATTGTACACTTATTCTAGGATGAGATATTTCTCTTCGATTCAATCTATGTATATTGCTAATTATCTTGTCAATTTGGATACTCTCTTTAACCTAATGGAATGCCTAAATGGCCTTCCATATAACCTTAATTTTTATACTATGATTCATTATTAATAATTTGTATGTTTCTAGTGTTGACTACCCTGGATTTATAAAATATTTGTAATGGGACAAACCCAGAATCAATTAGGACTTGGCCTAAGGTAAATTCAAGGCCCAAACTTAGAAAAATTATAAAAAAAAAACGTTTCTAGAAAATATGTGTTCTTCTCGTGACGTTAAAAACGACGGGCTATTCATCTACCACCATGAGAAACCCAAGTGCATCTTGTTAATGTATCTGCCTTGTTACAAATCGGACCCTTCATATTTTGAGATGCGGGAAGAATCTTAAATAACCTGGACGCTACTGAAATTCATAAAACCTTTTAACCTAAGTTGTATGTGTTTCTTTAACCCTAAGTTGTGTTTAGCAAAAGTTATTCATTGAGCGGCAGAGCATTTAATGCTATTGCAACAAGTTGTGCTTAGCAAAAGTTATTCATTGAGCGGCAGAGCATTTAATGCTATTGCAACAAACTTGCTGCAATAACATTAAATGCTCTGCAACTCAATAGATATGCTCTTACCTTTTATCTCTATAATCATAAGAGAATACACGTTTCTTTTTCTGGGTTATACTGGTTTACAGCCATTGCTATATTATTATTGTGGGTCCACTTATTGTGCTGCATCCTATTATTATGTACCATTTTGACATTAGAGACCACACTATTTTAATGGTATGCATTTAATATACATTCATTGTCATCGCATTTCTGCACAGATTTATGGCTGCGAGCAGATTATCTGCTGCAATCTTCGGCTATGTAACAAATGATGTTCGGCTTCAAATCCATGGGATCGAGTAGGCTCCAGGGCTCTCCAGGAGAACGAGAGTGGGCATGTTCTTCCGAAGTGTGTTGGTCTGCATATATAAATATGCACACGAAGATATGGATCTCAAGTATTTGTCCAACGTAGACGGCAACGGATTCTGTATATGTAGAATCATATATAAAAAATTTATATATTTATATCTATTTCTATGTATATGTATATATATGCATGCAGGGTTGCCGTTTTTGTTGGACGAAGTATCTGAGGTCCGTGTCAAACGAAATTCACTACATGCGATTCTAGGAAACAGGTAACAAACAGTTTTATTCAGTGATGCCATTGTCAAGGTTTCGAATTTTGGCTATTATTGTTCTTCTTATGGTTGCAGATAGTCTTACATACCTCACAGCTACGCGGTAGAAGATACAAAAAAGGAGATCAAGAAATTTAGGAACACCCATTTCAAGAAGCGTTTGTTGGGGATGGGATTCGATCGCTCGAACCATGCACCCATCTCGGAAATTTGCAAGATTCGGATCATCCAGCGAGTGCCACCAGCAAATTTGTAACCCTATTGCAGATTCGGGTCATTCCGCAAGTGCCACCAGCAAAGTCAGCTGCTTTGTTAAAGATGGGACGCTTTCAGAACTTCTTCAAGATTCCCTTGACGATGATAAGAACAACAATAGTTTTTGCTGCAAGTTTGCAGAAGTCACTAGACGTTTTCAACTTTCAGCAAGTCTCCTTGGCATCTGCAGTACAAATATTCCAGTGGAAGAATGACAAATATTACTGCAGCAATGTGCCAGGCATCTGAACATAGTCTAGATTTTGTTCATGTTAATAATTTCTTATAGATTTGGAGATTTGGGTTTTTGTGTATATTCAATATGTAGGCAGCGCATGACCTAATCCACAAGATCTCACCTAGATACATAAACAAATTTATGTTTTGCTGGGTCAATTTCCTTGCGTTTAAATCTTTTATCTAAATGTATCATAACATCACATGTATCATAACTACATAAGTATGATTTTGGTGTTACTGTTGTATATTCTATCAATATTCTACATTTCCATGACGATTTTAAAAAAAGTAGTATTCGCCGCAAGATTACAGAAATCAGTGGATGTTTCCAGCAAGTCTGGCATCTGCACAATTATTACAGTGGAAAAATGACAAATATTAGTGTGCTCACAGATTTGGAGATCTGCACAATTATTACAGTGGAAAAATGACAAAATGACAATTGCTTGTTATCCATTCACATAGTTTATTTGATTAATCTCATTGATTGAGAACTATAGGATGCAATATTCTGATCCTTTTCAGTGCATTCTTAATTGAAAACGTTTTCATGCCCGTTATCCTTTTAGCGTGTTAGATTTATGTGCAGAAAATTGGATTCTGAGTCGGCAAACTTCGCTGGGTAGGTAGGCGACGTTCAAGTTAATCTCTATTAATAACCTTCATTCATATTGGCGAGGCACTTCCGCAACAGAAATAATGACCACCTATAGCGCTCTAGGTAGAACGACCATGACAGGTAATTTTGGTTAAGTAGCTGCATCGTAAATAGGTATAGTGTATATTTTAGAGGTTGTGGGTGTTGAAGTTCAAAAGAAAAAGTTATAGGAAGGGAAAAACACAATGGACATATTGATTGTCTTCTCATTATTAAGCTAGTAATGCAACAGAACAATACTATGGGTGAATACCATAAGTTAGAAGAATACTAAGATTACATTCTTCAACACACCTCCTTAATCTAAAACTTGCACTACATATTGAGTAGTGTCTATGCCTAAGTGCTTTCTCTCATAATCAAATGAAGATGATTTCAATGGTTTGGTCCGAACATGCTCTTTAGATCCACAAAACATTAAGGAAATTTTTACATCATTGACTAACTCACCAATGAAATGGTACGAGTGTCAATGTGTTTGCAGAGCTATTATCACAAAAAATAGAAGTGGGATCATTTTCAGTGTATCCCATATCCTTTAAAAGTCCTCTTAGCCAAATTGCATGGCAAGCTGGTGTGGTGGCTGCTACATATTCTTCTTATGCAGAAGACATGCTCACAATGGGATGTTTCTAAGTTTTTGAGATGCCCAAGAGATCAGATTTGTACCCAAATGAAAAACATAGCCACATGTGCTTTTCCTATCATCAATAATACCTGAAAAAATAATGTAAGTGTACCTTAAGAGAGTATTGTCTTGTGTATGAGTGTACTAGAGTGTACAAGAGGCCATATCCAAGTGTTCTTGCAACATATCTAAGAATTATTTTTGCAAATTTTTAGTAAGATTCTTTGGGAGACTCCATAAATGTGGAAAGAAGACTTACAACATAATCTAGTTGCA
Source organism: Pseudotsuga menziesii (assembly GCA_001517045.1). Lineage (NCBI taxonomy): Eukaryota > Viridiplantae > Streptophyta > Pinopsida > Pinales > Pinaceae > Pseudotsuga > Pseudotsuga menziesii. Next base: position 107,001 of record LPNX010429144.1, on the reverse strand, counting down.
GTCAATTACATTAAACTGCCTACCATCCATTTATAGAGTGTGGAATTTAATGTTGGTCCATCATCATTCTTGGTTAACTTACTGCGAAGAGCAATGGGAGTCTGAGCTGGTTTGCACTTATACATTCTGAATCGCTGCAAAATATCATTTGAGTAACTTTCAGACTAAGGAAGTACTTCATCTGTCCTAGATCAGTCATTTCAAATTCATTTTTCATGATTGTCCTGAAATCTTCAAGCATCAAAACTTTGCTTTGTTTAGTGGGCTCATTGTTGCTTCTGCTGAAACCATTCTTGATGAGGTAGGATTCAATCCTACTGTACCAAGCTTGTGGAGGTTGTTTTAGACCAGACAAGGCCCTTTTCAGCGTAAACACTTTATCTTCATGACCTTTGACAGTATAACCAAGTGGCTGGTCTACATAAACTTTTTCTTCAAGAATACCATTAAGAAAGGATGATTTCACATCCATTTGATACACAGACCGTTGATTTTATGTTGCAATGGAAAATACAACTCTAATGGTGTCCATCCTTCCTACAGGAGCAAAGGTTTCATCATAATCTACACCATATTGATCTGCATATCCTTTGGCAACCAACCTTGCCTTGTGCTTTTCAAGTTCTTATTTTTCATTCACTTTGGTCTTATAGACCCATTTGACTCCAATACAGGTTATTTTTGCGGGGTTGTCACCAAAATCCCGAATCAAGTTTTTCTCTATTGCATCAATCTCTTCATTCATAGCTTTTACCCAATGATAAATTAATGTTTTGCTTCAGGTTTAAATATTGCATCAAAACGTATCATAACATCACATGTATCGTAACTACATAAGTATGATTTTGGTCTTCCTATTGTATATCCTATCAATATGTATCCATAATCTATTTAGTACTACGGAAATGTATTCTAGATTTCCCTGAGGATGATAAAAAATACTATTAGCTTCAAAGATTACAGAAATCAGTGGATGTTTACTTGCCATCTGCCGTTATTTAAACCATTAACATTTATTACAATATCCTGTGAGCTGAGTTTTATTATCTGATCTGCATCGAGGCATTATCATGAGAAAGAGGATATCGTTATGGTCTACTAGTATTCCAGATTCTACCTTTTGTTTCTTAGTTATTGTTTAATAATTGAGCTAATTTTCTCCGAAAGAGGGATGGGAATCTCATGGCCTGGTTGTTGAGGGTATAACCTCTTCAAATAAACTAATAGTAATTAGACATTGTGTCTACTTATTTTTTATAATGGGTTTAATTTTTATTTTGGTTTTTAGCCATATATTAAAATATATAATTAGATAATGAAGGGTGAGTGTACAAAGTTGAGGGACCTTTTAGATGCAATAGTATTTTAGATGCAACCATAAAGTGAAGTCAATCACTCTTGATCCATAAAATAAAAATCATCCCAAGCAATCCCTACTCTACCAAGCTTAGTCCCAAGGTTGCCAATATGCATTCCAATTAGGATAGCACACAAAAACGCTTCCCTTTTTAAGCAAGCAAAATCACGCCCCCTTTTTAGCAAACAAAATCGCGCCCCCCTTTACTAAAACCTGTTTTATGGTTAAAACGGGCAGACCCTATCATTTTCGCCACAAGGCCGCGCTGATTTGAGCTTGGACTAACCAGAATGAGTTAGGGTGAACCGGTTTTGGGTGAGCAAAAAGTAACAAACTCCACCTTGGGATCAATCTTTTCTTTCTGAGGTATTTTCTTCAAATCCTCTCATGCTATTTTCCTTATATTCATTATTTTCTTTGCCCTAATTTGAATTTAAACCAAAATATTTTAATTTATATGCCCATAAAAGAATTTACATGGCCAATGGAAACCAAAGCCCCAATTTAATCATAAAAACCAAATAATTATGACTTTTTACCAAAATTCATACTCAAAATTCACATGCCCTATATAAACCAAAACCCCAATTAACTCATAAAAAATAAATCAATTTCACTATTTCCATATGCATATTCATAAACATCCTTGTGAATCCATACCAAAATTCACAAATATAGAAAGCTTGTGAATACAATTAATAAATATGAATAGTGAAGTTATTTTGAAAAAATGAAAATTTCTAAAAAGTTCTTCAAAACATAAACCCCTTAGTCTATGATAGAAGTATATATGTAACGTTTATGAAGAAAAACATTATTCCAATTTAGTACAAAGATTGGATTAAAGATAATTTAGGTTAATACAAAGACAAATAAAATGGATTAAGAAAATGAGGGATTGAAGAAAGATGTTTTCTCATTAAATTATTGGCCATTTGAAAAACGGGCAATAAAAATAATTATGGCATAAACTTAGTGAGAAAAGGGGATTCCTTTAGAGTCAAAACAACTAAATGATTACTTACATAGAACAACAAAATTATCTCTTATATAAATAAAAAATTTATTTATAAAAAGCATATATTTACTTTGATAATTTAGAGTAGGTTTTCATCATCTAAAAAAATTGGTTAAAATATGAAGAGAAACTTACTTTCCAAACATTTAAATAACATACCTTACTAAGTTCGTCAAAATCAAATAAAGAATCTCTATTTGAATAAGAAGCATGCCAAAATCAAATAAAGAATCTCTATTTGAATAAGAAGCATGCATTTACTTTGTCAAATTAGAAAAGCTTCTCATCAACTAGTAATGAAAAGGAGAAATGTTAAAGCCTTTATGTTTACTTTCCAAACATTTAAGTAAGTAATATACTTTATTAAGTTCTCCAAACTTAAATGTAATTCTTTTAGTCGGAAATATTCCAATACTTAAAAATCAAGGTATGGTTTACATAAACCAAAATTAAATGTCATTTTTTTTACAAAATCAAATATATTTCTTTTACTCGGAAATATTCAAATACCTAAGAATTAATGTATGACCATATTACATAAACTACTCAATAATTATATAGGAGCTCACTAAGAGCATCATATTAATAAGAAAAATTAAACCTAAATGAAAAAGGTAACAATCATACTTTCCAAACACTAAAACCAAAATAAAATGTATATATATTAAGAATATTATTATAAAAATTTAAATAAGTAACATAACTTACCAATATTTTCAATAAAATAAAATGTACTTATGTTAAAAATATTTTAAAACAAATTGTAAATTGTAGTTGACACATATTTGGATAAAAACATCACAATTTAAATGTTTATAATTTTTCATAAAATCTTTATGTATATTTAAGTAAAAAATTCCTACTTTTGTAGTTCACAGTTGTGTACATGAGATGTAACGATACATTTAAGCTGTGATGGTTTGTCCCAAGGAAAATATACATTTTGTTGATGTGTATACCCAAGATATATTGTGGAGTAGGCCACGGGCTGTTTACAGATCGAACAAACTTCAAATCAGTTAGAGATGGAGATAGATGAATAGGTCACGGGCGATTTACAGATCGAGTTGTTGATGTGCTTGTTTCTCTTGTGGAATACATGATTCTTTGATAATGCAATGGCTGAATTGTTATCACAGCAAATGGTTGTTGGATCTGCGACAAGTCTTTTAATATTCTCTAAGTAGTTAACAATATTGTCAAAGTTAAATATGATTAACTAAAATCAATTAACCAAAAACAATAGTCAACCATGGTTACCTCTAATTAGTGAATATTCACAAACCATGATCAAACCATGATCAAACCATAGTCAGTTATAATTATCCGAAGTTTAACTTGCACTTAAACATAATCAAAACATAATCAACTTAGTAAACAATAGCCAACCAATGTTTTTAAATGTTATTAAAGACTATTAGAAATTTCAGGTTACCTTTATCTATCCTTTTTTTTTTCAGAGGAAAAAATACCAGTCTTTGATATTCATAGAATCAAAAAGACATATTATACATGCTTTGACAGCCCGGACAGACCACAACTATTCGCTGGTCATCTGATAATCATCATCACATACAACCAAAACAGGTGAGACCCACCACATCAACCTGTTCGAATATCATACAATACATAGCAGCAACATACAATCAGCAAAGCATATAGTCAAATAGCAGCAATCAAAAGCATGAAGAAAAAAGACTAAGTCTGTATGATTACAGACTTATTAATCATTCCTGAAAAAATTCAGGTCAGATATTCCTTCAATCAATGTGTCCTTTAAACATGTTCGCCCAGGAAATCAAATCAGCCAGCTGAAGATCTCATACAAGTGGCAGTAAAAGGAATACTAAATCATATAACCATATGCTGTAATGACAATAAAACAGCCATCGAAATAAAAGAACAGCCATCAAAAAAGGGAGAAAGGGCCCTCCCCAATAACCAAACCATCCGAGAATTCCGAATAATGTCCAAGACCCAGATTCATTTTAAGTGCCTTCTTCGAGAGAGCATCAGCTAGCGTGTTGAATTCCCAATAAATATGATTGAAGGACACAGGTGGGGCCAAGAGCATCATCGAAAAGATGTCATCACACCAATGTTTCAAAGAGGGTATATTAAGGGTGGAGAGTTTTTTCACCCATGATATAACCACCATTGAATCACCAAAGATCATGTGGACGGGCAGACCCATCAGCATGCAAACTCGGAGAACAGACCATAGAGCCAAAAGTTCCGCGCGAGTGTTGGAACTAAGACCACAGCCCACAGAAAAACAGAGGTAATGGGTTTCACTTATATGAATCACGAACCCAGCGCCTCCCATATTATTCTGAGCTGCACCATCAAAATAAGCCACCGGGAAGACATGGATAGGTCGAGTGCCAATCATTCTAAGTCTGGTTTTAGGAGGAGGAACAGGGTAAAGAGCATACAGGCTATCAATCCGAGAGATAAGAAGTGAAGCTACAGGTTTCCTATCGTCAAAGATGCATTGATTATGGAGGATCCATAGAGACCAGAAGAAGATTATAGGAAGATACAGAAAAGGAACATCAGATGCGTGACAGCTGAACCAGAGTTCAAGGAAAGACAACACAGAGTCCTGTGGGGTGTAATTAAAGCCCAGACATCTCGAGAAGTGTTTTAAAATGTTTACAGCATAAGGACACATAAGGAAAAGATGACCACAATCCTCAACATGGTTTTTACAAAAAACACACCTACTAGGACCAAGGTAGCCCCTGGACAGCAGATGATTCCAAGTGAGTATACGATCACGGACCAGCAACCAAGTAAAGCAAATGATTTTCTGAGGGAGTTTCAAAGACCAGAGAATGGTCAAGACCGGGTTTGGTGCCTCCTCATTTAAGTGTCTTGAGATACAGTCATAGCCAATAGAAGCACAGATCGGCCCAGTATACTTCCCAAAGGTCCATAATAGCTTATCACCATCCTCTCTTAGCCGGATCCTATTGAAATTAAGTCCCTTAATATACAGATTCCACTGATAACTCCAGACTTCACATAAGTCTAATTCCACGGCAGAGAACCAGCGACCTGTAGCATGATTAAATGCCTGATCCAACGTAATAATGCCATAATCATTCAGATAAGTTCTTAAGTCATCCGACAAAATGAAGTTACAGCCTAGGCCAATAATGGGATCCACGCCTACAACGACCTCAGTTCCATTCCCAATCTGCCATGTAAGTCCACGACCCATCCAATGCAAGGAATTAATGAAGCCCTTCCAGATCGAGGATGCCCGATCAGTTCTGAACTTCTTAAGCCTGCACCAGGCCTGAAGAGGTAGATTTTCCATATATTTAGACCTCAGAAGAATGTTCCAGATACCCGGATTGTTCATAGCGTACCAAAAATTCTTCAATCTCAAAGAAACACAAAAAGTTGGCAGGTGTTTTATACCCCAACCTCCCAAAGAGATAGGACCGGCCAACACATGCCAATCTACCAGGTGAAATTTCTTTTTAACCGAAGTGGACCCCCAAAGGAAAGTGAAAATCAGGTGCCTGAGTTTATCCAGGATAGAGGCAGGGATCGGAAAAAGTGCACACCAATAGACCGGCAAGCTGGTAAGAACAGAGCGGATCAACACCAAACGACCACCCAAGGATAAAAGGCTATTGGACCAGTGGTTAATGCGTGATTCAAACTTAGTAATAAGCCAATACCAGTCCTTTACAAGGTAGCCAGAGGGTTTCAAGAAAAAGCCAAGGTAGGTAAAGCCAAGATGCATGTGAGCAGAGTGGTAAGGCATGATATCAGTGATTCTTCTTAAAACAGCATCATTCACATCCGAGTGTAGGAAACAGGATTTATTAAAATTGATCATCATGCCCGAAGCCTTGCAGAATGTATCAAGTATCACCTTAAAAGCAATCCAGTCTTCAAAAGATCCCATCCCAAAAAGAATCACATCATCAACAAAAAGGAGATGTGTGATAGCAAGGTGATCCGAGATTTTTATACCTTTAATGAGACCATTTCTCTTAGCATCAGCAATAAGAAGGCTCAGCCCTTCAATAACCAAAATGAAAAGTAAAGGCGACAAGGGGCAGCCCTGTCTAATGCCCCTGGATGCCGGGAAGAAGGAAGAGGGAGCCCCATTGACAATGACAGCAAAATTAGCGGAAGTAATGCATCCCATAATCCAGTTTACCCCCACAAGTGGCACCCCAATCTGTAAAAGTAGCAGCCTGATGTAAGTCCAATTGACTCTGTCAAATGCTTTGGTAAGGTCCAGCTTCAGAATAAGAGCAGATTTTTTCAAGAGTTTAACAGAGTGAAGAACCTCTTGAGTGATGGCTACAGGTCCATGGATAAGACGATTCTTTAGAAATCCAAACTGCTGAGGCGAGATGAAAGAGTCCAGGAAAGGTTTTATTCTCATGGCAGCCACTTTCGAGATCAGTTTATAACACAAGTTGCACAAAGAAATGGGTCGGAAGTCGCCAAAGTTAATGGGATGATCAGATTTAGGTATGAGAGCAATGAAAGTGGAGTTAATGGAAGAAGGGACCCTTCCCAAGACACGAGAAGTTTCCTATATATATATGTATTATTCATTATGATTTTTAGGTATAGTGTATTTATTCGATATTTTGGAATTTCCAATGGGTTTTTGGTCTAAACTATTATTATTTTTTATATAAAATCTAAATTTAACAACCACATTATGTTAATAATAATGTGGAGGTGATACAATCTACATTACAAAACATAATAAATGTGTTAAATATAAATTTTAAAAATTTGGTTGTTACTTTTTTTATTTTAATTTTTTATAAGCTATTAACTGACAAAGTTTTTTAATTAAGTAATAATATATCGCCATATTTTTCTCTAATACCATTCGTTATTTCACAACAGATTGCAGTAGATGATGAGCTCTCAGCCATAAATCTCTCCACAAATGATGTCGGTGGGCGTAATATATTAAACGCACACCATCAAAATAGCGTCCTCTCTACAGTGAGCGCTCAGACCCTGCCACCGCTTAACGAACGCAGCGCAATAAGCAGCGAGCCGTAAAGAAATAGCAATTACTGTAAAGAAATTCAAAGCAAGGCCCTAGAAAAAGCAATGAAAAGGTGAAAACAATGGCTTCTACAGTAACCAGGTATGGAAAAGAGTACAATTTAGCTGATAGTTTAGCAATCGGGGAACAATATTCATTATGCAGCATAGCAATAAATGCTGTGGCGGCTGCAGTGTGGACCGTTGGATCTCAAACAGATTGAGATCCAACAGCTCACACTGCAGCAGCCACAGCATTTATTGCTCTGCCGCATGTAAAATATTTTTTGCCCAATCGGCGAACAATATTCATTACGCAGCATAGACAATCTCAGAACAATTATGGAAAAGAGTACAAGTTAGCTGATAGTTTAAGCAGGGACTATTACAATCTCAGAACAATTATGGAAAAGAGTACAAGTTAGATGATATTTTAAGCAGGGACTATTACAATCTCAGAACAATTATGGAAAAGAGTACAAGTTAGCTGATATTTTAAGCAGGGACTATTACAATCTCAGAACAATTATGGAAAAGAGTACAAGTTAGCTGATATTTTAAGCAGGGACTATTACAATCTCAGAACAATTATGGAAAAGAGTACAAGTTAGCTGATAGTTTAAGCAGGGACTATTAAAATCTCAGTAAGCAGGGACTATTAATCTCAGAACAATTGTAGAAAAGAGTACAATTTAACTGATAGTTTAAGCAGGGACTATTAAAATCTCAGAACCATTGTAGAAAAGAGTACAATTTAGCTGATAATTTTGTGAATATGATAGCGTCCACGTTACTCTATGATTCTTGAAGTACCAGCTCTGGCTATAGTTCAAATAATTGAAAATATGGTTGAGGTTCAATCGAAGATCATTGACTACACTGGTTTTAAATATGGATTTAAATAATAATAAAAAATATAATCGATAAAGAAATATGTGATTGAAACTTTTCCTTGTAAGACAACATTTTCATTAATGAAACATTTTGATTAATGGTTTTGTCATTAATGAGATGTACCAGCTTGGATGCCCGAGAAATCTGTATTGGAGTTTTAAAAACATTTCGATTTTGACTTCCCTGCAAGACTTGCAAACTTTAGTATTTTTATTTTTTTAATTAAGAAATTTAAATTTTTTGCCAATTTTATTATTTGGATGAGAGATCCAACGGTATCTATTTGAGAGGTTTTTTTCTTGAGGAAAAGTCTGTCCAGTAAATAAGGATTGCCTGCGGAAGAGTAATGGGTACCAGTGATCAAAATTGAATCCTTCATAGCCCTTCCTAAGAAGTCTAGCCCGTCCCACTTCAAATAAAATTTAATCTTTTAAATTTGTCCTTCATTGAAGAAGGAAAAAATTATATATTATAATATTATATAAAGAAAAAATTATATATTATATAAAGAAAAAATTATAATATATATAAGCATATTGTTTATTTTACTCGTAACAAACATTATACTGTACACTACAATTGCTAATTAAGCTTACACATGGGTAAGATGCTCTAGGGAGAGAGTGATATGAGTATCATTGTGATGTTACACTACAAAACATAATAAATGTGTTAAATATAAATTTTAAAAATTTGGTTGTTGCCTGTTGATTTACTTTTTTTATTTTAATTTTTGATAAGCTATTGACTGACAAAGTTTTTTAATTAAGTAATAATATATCGCCATATTTTTCTCTAATACCATTCGTCATTTCACAACAGATTGCAGTAGATAATGAGCTCGCAGCCATAAATCTCTCCACAAATGATGTCGGTGGGCGTAATATATTAAATGCACACCATCAAAATAGCGTCCTCTCTACAGTGAGGTCACATGATAATCAGAGCCTGCCACCGCTTAACGAACGCAGCGCAATGAGCGGCGAGCCAACAATAAGAAATAGCGATGACTATAAAGAAATTCAAAGCAAGGACGTAGAAAAAGCGATGAAAAAGTGAAAACAATGGCTTCTACAGTAAACAGGGACTATTAAAATCTCAGAACAATAGTAGAAAAGAGTACAATTTAGCTGGGACTATTAAAATCTCAGAACAATCGTAGAAAAGAGTTCAATTTAGCTGAGACTATTAAAATCTCAGAACAATTGTAGAAAAGAATACAATTTAGATGATAGTTTAAGCAGGGACTATTAAAATCTCAGAACAATGGTAGAAAAGAGTCCAATTTAGCTGATAGTTTTGTGAGTTTGATAGCGTCCACGTTATTCTATGATTTTCGAAGGACCAGCATCTCAATCTACGTTCAACTCAAGCAAAGCCGGTGATATCGAAAATCATTTATTATTCTGCTGCATGTTGAATATTGTTGGAGCAAAGCGGATGATATCAAAGATCATTTATTATTCTGCTGCATGTTGAATATTGTTCTTAAATATTGTTCAAAGATCATTTACCACACTGACTTTAAATATACCGAAGAAACTTTTCCTTTGGGAGTAAGCTAGCTATGGAGCAATCTTCCCTCATCGGACGGAGGAGGAGCAAAGTTAGCGTTGACTTTGCTCCTCCTCCGTTCGATGGAGGGAGGATTGCTCCATAGCTTGCTCACTCCGATGATAAAGAAGTATGTAATTGAAACTTTTCCTTGTAAGCGGACATTTTAATTAATGGTCTTTACATTTTCATTAATGACACATTTTGATGAATGGCTAATAAGATGTACCAAAGAGTTATGTGATTGAAACTTTTCCTTGTAAGCCGACAGTTTAATTAATGGTGTTTACATTTTCATTAATGACACATTTTGATGAATGGATTTTTCATTAATGAGATGTACCAGTTTGGATGCCCGAGAGTAGTGGGTACAATGTGCCCTTCCTAAACTAAAATTTATTGGAGTCTAAATAAAGAAATCTAAATTTTGTATTGTGGTTGGAAACAAAAATGTAACGGAGTCTTAAAAACATTTCGATTTCACTTCCCTGCAAGTTGACTTATACTTTTATATATATATTTATTAAAGAAATCTAAATTTTGTATTGTGGAAATAGCCATTACAATAGCTCTTTTCAAAAATAGCATTATACTTATGGTTGCTACTAAGATCTGCACTTTTAAATTTAAAGGTTGATATGTTTAAAAAATAACAACAACAAGCCTATCATTTTCATATGAGGTAAGTTAATAACCATAACCATGGTCTATGTTTTAAAAGCAAGGTACAAAGCATTTTTCAATGAAAATACACATATTTTTAATTATAAGAATTTGTAATGGAGTCAGATTATATGGCCAAGGTTCTTAATTCAACTCTTAATCAATTCAGCTGCTAATCAGTTAGATATATTATCATAGATTTATCTTAAGTTGAATACCAACATAGATTTAATTTAATTTGTATAAATAATAAATATCATTTTTTAATGTATAAATTTTATTTTAAATTTTACACTTTTAAAAAGTTTGAACTTCTATATATTTAATTTTTTTCATACTTATAAATATAGACTTGCCATAAATGTATATTTATTTTATTATAATGAACTTTTTACATTTTTATTATTTCCATTCCTATTTAAATTGTTTTTTATTTAATATATATACACTAAATTATTTTATGGAATATATGCTTGGAGATACATCTTAGTTTCTCATATACAAATTTATTAAATAAAAAAAATTTATATTTCAACATTATTATTTTAAAGTAATGTTGTTATTTGTTTTGTTAATATTATATTAAATTAAGATATAAAAACATATATTAATTACAATCTTTTTAATATTGATCTAGATTTTTTTTTCGTAATTATATTTATATTTAATCAATTGATTATTTTCTTAATTTTTCTTATAAATTTATATTATGTATATTTTTTATATTTCAAATGATTCTATGTTATAACATATATCTAACATGTCTAATCAATTAACAACTAACAAATTAAAAATGATTAATAACAAATGAAATTATAATTAAAAAATCAAAACCTTCCCTAATTTTTCGATAAAGCTTGTCCCAAATACCTACTAAGTGGCCCAACTTCCAAAGTCATTGTTATGATATTGATATTGGTTTTTTATGTGATTATCTACTTTCAAAAATTCTTGAGTACAATTTTTATTAGCATTTTTGAATTACAGAGGGTATATCATGAACCTTTATTAACATTTTTGGATTACAAAATTAGAATAGGTATATCATTTATAATGAAAATGTTATCTATGTTACATTTTTAAAATTAACCAAAAAATCATTAATGACTTTACATGAAAAGTTTTTACATTATAAAAGAAAGTAGGTATGATATCAATTCTAAGAAAAAAAACTTTTCTATAGATCCATATTATTATCATTTTTAATGAAAAAAAATTAATAACTATCCATGTTATATTTTTAAATTACAACAGTAAAGTAGGTATGATATCAAAAAAAACTTTAATAACTATCTATGTTACATTTTTAAATTATAACAATAGAGTAAGTATGATATCAATTATAAGGGAAAAACAACTTTAAATGTTTATCCATGTTAACATGTCAATGCTTATTGTTTATTATTGTTTATAAATTTATGTTGATATGAGATGTTAGGTGGTCAATTAGTTTAGAAAGAGTGTCTAAGGATATTGTTTATTATTGTTTATAAACGTATGCCACTATATGTTGTTACCTATTTTAGAGGGTATCTAAGCATATTGAGAACTCGCAACTCACAATATAAGCGAGAAAATTTTTAAGTAGAAGTATTTTCTAAAATATCTTTTATGTTTTTTATAATAAAGGTTGTTGGAAAAAGGAGTAGCCAATTTCTTTTTCCAATATTTCTAATCTATCCTAACCTTCAAAACAATGTAATTATAGGTGCACCAATCTTCCAATGCAATCTAATTATAGGTTCACACAAGTGCACTTGTGAGATCCAATTACATTTATATTTGTCATTAAAAAAGGTACACTTTGGGCCATAATTGATTATAGTTATATAATGGAATAAGTTTATGTTTGTATCAAGTTGTATGTAGAGATGTGCTGTAATCGTTAATTAAGCTTACACATGGGTAAGAGGCTATAGGGAAGAGTGATATGAGTATCATTGTAATGTTACACTACATAATATATCAAATCAAATTAAAATATTTGATAATAAAATATAGCTGATCTTTAATTTAAAATAAATAAATAAAATTAATTTGAATGGCATGCATATATGTTTTGTTGCACATATAATATATTGTTTTTTGCATATATGTTGCACATATTATATTTGTTGCATATATGTTGCACATATTATATTTGTTGGGCATATATTTAACTTGTTAAGATTCAAATATATGTTTTTAGCTCAATAAAGAGTACATCTAAGTAAACTAAGATTTTTTATAATAAAATATATGTTTGTTTTTTATTTTTATTTTTATTTGATAGGATATATGCATGTAGATGTACTTAGTTAGTTTATCACATACAAATTTATTAAATGAAAAAAAAACAATTATATTCCAACATTGTTATTTTTAAGCAGTGTTTTTTTTGTTGTTATTTGTTTTGTTAATATTATATTGAATTAATATATAAAGATATATATTAATTACAATATTTTTAATATTGATTTAGATTTTTTTTATAATTATATTTATATTTAACCAATTGATTGTTTTTTTAAAATTTTTCTTATAAATTTATATTATATATTTGCTTTTAAAATTCTTTTAAATTTATATTATATATTTGTGTTTATTTTAAATAATTATATGTTTTTTTTTTAACAGAAACTATAAAGGGTTTTAATAAAACAAGTTGTGCACAGCCATTCAGTACATATAGGATAGCATGACAAAGTGTTCATGCAGTTCAAAATTGCTGCACAAAAAGCTTATTCGAGGAGTTTTCCAAAAAACTATACACGGAATATTTTCAAAACAACTAGGGCCTCGAGTAGTATATACCCTTATAAACTAATTACATAGCAAAAGACAGTAAAACATTTAACCATTATTAAAAGAAAACTGATTAAGGATTGCGTCTGAATTTCCTGGGCTAAACTACAAACTCTTCCTCCATTGGTTGCTCAGCTGCTGCAGTGGTTTCGTTCACCTTGCTTCCCTGGTTCATGTTAATCAGATGCTGGAGGCCTTCCTGGATCCTGTCGACTTTTCCCATTATCTCCCTGAGGTTGCTCTCATTGTCATCAATCCTTGCATCATGATTGCTGATTTGCAGAGAGGTGTAGCTCACAGTTTCCCCCATGCTCTTAACCTCCTGCACAATTTCTTTGTTGTCCATTATGCCAATCGCTATCTTCTCGTAGAGACGCCTAAGGTTCTTTTTTACATCCATTATGCCTGCGTTATCACTTGCCTGAGACATTCTTCCTGTTCCTGGAGAGATATCTATATGAGCAAAATTATAGTGCAAGGCACGAACAAAGCCTGCAAGAACACAAGCCTGGTTCTCAGCCGAGAGGCCACTTAGAATGTAACTGAGCACTTTGAGCTCCTGCTACAGGGAGGAACCTTCTTTTTGCCTCTCTTTGCAGGCTAAGGTGCCCACAACACCTTCCTTCCACCCTATACAATGGCAACCCAAGACCGCGCTTCTCTCCAAATTGACAGGATGTGCTTCAGTTATGAGAGTTGAGCCAGAGTCGGGGCTTGAAAACCACGACGAGGAACCGGAGAGGGAGCTACAGGAGTAAGTGGAGAAGGCTACTAGGGAAAGCCTTTCCTTCACAAAGGATTGGGTGAGAGGAAGAGCTTCCCACCGGATATCCTGCAGCCACCCTTCTCCAACGCCTACAATTACATTCAGAAGAACTCGCTTCGGAGGGACCTCATGATAAACAAAGCTGCGAGAGGGAGAACAATGTGCTTGCATGCTGCTGCAAGGAGAAGACATACCGCGATGGTTGAAAATACTTAGAGTGTGCGAGGAGGAGGGGCATTTAACCCAAGACCGATGAGCCATTAATCCTGCAATATCCAAGAGAGGAAGTGGGCAGAGGTTAGACCACGTGGCGAGGGAAAGAGAGAAGGAAGGACAGCATAATAAATGGGAGGAACCATCGGGAAGCAGTGTGGAATGGAGGCCCGCTGTTGGGAGGTGACGCAAGGCAGTGGGAGAAGGGAAGAGTGGAGGGATAAGGGTAACAGAAAATGGATAGGAGAGGGGTTGAAGAGAGACGGGAAAGGAGGGATAAGGGAAAAGGGAGAAGGAAGGGGGAGGGGTGGAGAGATAAGGTAGTGAAGGAAAAGGTAGTGGAGGAGGGGAGCCCTTGGAACTTCTTTTTGAGAGAGGGGAAGTTAGGAATAGCAATGAGAAAAGCCTCATGACTTGTAAAGGAAAGGGAAGCTTCCAACAAAACATTAAGGAATGAATTTGGAGATAGGAGTGTTTCCATTTTGGCTGTAATGACCTTGTGGAAGAGAGGCCCCCACGTTAGCCAAAGTGTCCACTGCAAAATTATTGTGGCGAAGGATGTGGTATGTCTCATATGATTTAGACATGAGAGGCTTGGCTTTATCAAACAGGCGGCGACAATTGACTGATCCAGAGGGGTATCCGTTGATCAGTTTGAAGATGACATGTTGAGAGTCTCCGAATATCAGTACCTTACGGAGATTTTTAGAGTTTAAGAGATGTAGACCCTGAAGAAGTGCCATCCACTCAACCTCATTATTTGTTCTAGTTCCTAGTCCCCAAGCGAAGGTCTGTTCTACATGTCCTCTGGGATCCAGGAGGATCCCCCAGATACCTGCCACCCCTATTTTAAATAATTATATGTTATAACATATCTAACAAATATAATAAATCAACAACTAATCAATTAAAAATGATTAATAACAAATCAAATTATAATTAAAAAATAAAACCTTCCCTAATTAGTTGATAAAGGTTGTTCCAAACACCTACCAAGTGCCCCAACATTCAAAGTCATTGTTATGATATTGAAATTGTTTTTCTGGATGAGTCTATATTTTCAAAAAAAAATGAGCACTATTTTTATTAGCATTTTTGAATTACAAAAGGTATATCATTTTTAATGAACCTTTATTAGCATTTTTTTATTACAAAATTAGAGTAGGTATATCATTTCTACTAAAAATGTTAGATCTATGTTACATTTTTAGAGTTTTTTTTTTGTTGGCAAAGTGGTGGAACCCCCTGGCTAGGAGGGTTTCCATTGGCTAAGTAACCACGAACCAGTGGCATCTAAGCCATCAAAATCACCCAGGGATCGCATCCGGCCTAGACCGCACCAACCTTTAACATGGTTGGATTTTTGGTATCCAACAGGATTAGAACCAGCGACCTTTCAGCTTAAGGGGCGTCTTAACCATACCCCACCACCAACTGTTCTACATCTCACGAATTATGTTACATTTTTAGAGTTAAAACCAAAAAAACATTAATGAATTTCCATGAAATGTTTTTAGATTATAAAAGTTGAGTAGGTATGTTATCAATTCTAAGGAAAAAAACTTTTCTATATATCCATGTGATCATCATTTTTGATGAAATTTTTTTTAATGATTATCCGTGTTACATTTTTAAATTACAACAATAAAGTAGGTATGATATTAAAAAAAAACTTTAATGACTATCCATGTCACATTTTTAAATTACAAGAGTAGAGTACGTATGATATCAATTATAAGGGAAAATAACTTTAAATGTATAGCTATGTTAACATGTTACTTCGGCATGTCAATGGTTAAGGGAGTATGTAAAGGTAGTTAAGCAACTCAAGTTTAAAGTGAGGTTATTGTTTATTATTATTTATAAATGTATTTTGATATGAGTTTTTACCTGGTCAATTAGTTTAGAAAGAGTGTCTAAGGATATTGTTTATAAATGTATGTTGATTGTCACATACCCATATAACTGCAAAAATGCATATATATAAAAAAATTCAAACATAATTTCTTTCACATGAATTTTAGCTATAACCATCATAAGCATTCATCCTTAAGTTTTAAGGAATTAACCAACATGAAAATACGCAAGTAGATTCATCCTTCCGCACTATAATATACTTCTACAACTAGAAAAAATCGTTTCTGCACTAAAAATGACTTTTTCGATTTTCATTTTCCACATTTTGCCCTTTCGCATGCCGCTGCGGACTTTAGAAATCAGAAACCTAACATCCGATAAAATATTTTATCCACACTTCCTCCTTACGCCTTTTGTTGTAGACTACGGACATTGAAAACCTAACATGCAATGGAATCGTCCATCCACACTTCCACCTTCTGCTTTTTTGCCTTCCGCTGCGGACTGCAGAACTCAAAAAATTCACATGCAATGGAATCATTCATCCATACTTCCACCTTTCACCTTCTGCTACGGACTGTGGAACTCAAAAACTTAACACACGATGAAATCATTCACCCATACTTCTTCCTTCCTCCTTTCCACTATGGACTGCGGGAATCGAAACTTGAAAAATGACGAAGTCATTTATCCACATCTTTGCCCTTCGCATTCTACCTTTCAGCCTTCCATTGCGGAAATCGGAACTTAACAAATGACACCTTCATTTATTCACCTTCTGCTTTTCACCTTCCGCCGACTGACTCTGGATTGTAGAAACCAACGCTCGACCTCATTTTTACTTCTGATTTCTGCCTCCCGCCTTCTTCCTTCCTCTACAAACTCTAGGGTGAGGAAAACATAGGCTTTTCTTAGAATTGTCGGGTCTTTCCAGAAACTAAAACAATCCTACAAGTTACAGTGGATTGAAAGACATAGTAGGTGCATTGTACATCTCATGTTGGCATAACCATTTCAAACAGACCAAAAGTACTTCTCCTATGAGAATGACAAAACCCAATGTAGGGAATCAACATAGTAGGTGTATCATACCATTAATACACCCCACAACCAGTGCAACCAAGATCATATGAGTATGCACTCGTTCACCAGAAAATACTTTCATCAACAACGATATGATCCTGCTTGAAAGATAAACACTAATCCGTAGAAGAAGAAACGATAAGCTTCGAGTTGTAGGGGGAATTGATCCTTCCAATGATCATTTTCAGTGAAAAATGTAGATTGTAAAGAACATGCATCTTTGGTAGATATACATGGTCAAGATCGTCATATCAATGGTCGAGAATAACTCCGCTAAATGATGTAATGCCTGAGATAAGCATTGAGAATTCAGAAGTGATCGTGAACAAAGCACCATTAGGATCAACGGACAAGGTTGATCCCCAAACCGATCAACGGTCGACAGTGATTTTGTGAATCGCTGGGAGAACTAGTGCGAACCAAGAAATTTTTGTTGAGAGCGATAGGAAACATGCGTAAATGACATGTCCCCTCCCCATTGGATATCATGCTTGAAGATTGGATCTATGAAAATCACTTTATGGAACCCAATAGTTTAAAAAGGACCCTCATAATTCAACGACCAGGATTTATGCAAAGAAAGATCAACGGTTGTCAGTTAATTTCACTAAATAACTAACACGGTAGTTAACAGTAGAGGCTGGAATCATAATTCTTGTAAAATCCAGTTCATCGTAGACTTGAAGTCCAATATTCATTTAGCTTTAGAAGCACCATAGGCTGGGTTGGTTAAAATTAGAGGTTCATCTAAAGTTAGAATCGACTAAATCACGTATCAGACTATCTAAAGACTGTATACAAAGGGCCTGGAATCACAAGAATAGTATATTCTTGAGCAAAACATTGCAGAATTTAAGAACAGCCAAAGAATACTTATATGAGCACACACACACATGTTTAACAACAATACTTTCATCAGCAACCTAACGCATTCTCTTATCATTACAGCAACATGTAAAACATACATTCATACATCCACCGATGCGCCCTAAGCTCATCAATCACAAATATCATGCAGTATGCAAATAACTCCATACATAACAACAATCCACCACTTGGGTTTCCATTTTACCAAATGCAAAGCGCAATCATTCCAAACATCGTATGAGTACAATAGTTCATAAGAGTCATTAAATCTATGCTGCTATTTCATCATTTAATTGATGTTAAAACACATCTTTAACTTAAACAAACAAACCCTGAGCTTAATAGGTTTGCAGAAACAATACTCAGCAATGGAACCTATTGTAAAATTTGCCGTAATGAAAAGGGAACAACCACATTCCACCCAACTGTAGATTAGGCACAGATCACTTTGTCTTCAATCACCCCCAAGCTAAAATATGCATGTCGAGAGTGGTGACAGTCAAACTCGGTCCAGTTCTCCAGTGAGAAAATACTTTCCTAACACAAAGTTCTCACACAACAAGTATTCCTTCTTCCACCATACTCAGAGGCATCCCTCCTCCAAGCATATGCTTCCTTATTTATCATTTTCATTTTTTCCTAGGTATTTTGCAGCTAATGGCCAATTTCCCCCAGAAATTTCTCCTCCACTACCTCTTTGATTCCCCAAGGTGGATCTAGCACCATAATAGCATTCCGACACTTGATGTAACTTCCCTGAGAGTGACTCTTCATGTCCTACACTCTCGCATGCAAAGCTTCCTCATTCAACATGGTTGTCCCTATCATTCAAATTTGTATTACAAGCATAATGTTTCAGTTACATTTGTCCCCCAAGGACCGATTGGCATATTCCAGGTTTTCCAATCACATTAAAAAAAAATATTTTTTTCAAAAATATTACAAATAAATTTTATGACTTGGGCATATTACATCCTTCCCCCCTTATTGTAAAATTTTCCACAGTGTTCTCAGTCGTCTTCCATAGTTCCTGGGAATATACCTGGGTACTTTTTTCATAGGACATCCTCTAATTCCCAGGTCACCTCCTCCGAGAGAAAGTGCTTCCATTGCACTTTAACTCGTGTGATGACTCGGTTTCGAAACATAGTTTCTTTCCTATCCAGAATGCGCATAGGTTCCACCTAGAATTCTCCCTCTGGTTCCACCTGTAACACATTCCAATCAATGATGTGAGTGGAATCATATACATATTTCTTTAGTAATGAAATATGAAAAAAATTATGATTTGTTAAGTGTGTTGGAAGAGCCAGCTTGTATTACACAGGTCCAATCCTTTCCAAGACTTGAAAGGGTCCGAAGAACCGTGGTGCTAATTTGGTGCAGCTTCCCAGTTTTAGGAAAATCTCTTTGGGCTTGACTCAGAGGTAAACATGGTTTCCGACCAAAAACCCTTTATACTGTCTTTTCAAGTCAACATAACTCTTTTCAAGATACTGTGCCACCTTCAAATTCTTCTATACTTCCCAAATAGTTTGTTCCATGTCTTGCAACATTGCATGCCCTATCATCAAATGATCCACAGGGCTATCCCAACTAATAGGGGTAGTACACTTCCTTCCATATAGTAGTTCAAATGGAATCATCCTGGCAGAGGCCTGGTAGCCATTATTGTATGCAAATTCTGCTAGATGTAGATAGTCTTCCCACTTGGTGGGTCCAATTCCATGACATACATCCTTAACATGTCATCAATTACTTGGTTTGATCATTATGTTTTCCCATCTATTTCAGGGTGATAGCTAGTGATGAAGTTTATCTTGGTTTCCAACCCTGCAAATATTGACTTCCAGACGATGGATGTAAACTTGACATCCCAGTCAGAAATTACCATCTTTGGCACTCCATGAAGTCGAAATATCTCCCTCATGAATATTTCTGCAACATTGGCAGCCTTATAAGTCGATGTCACAGGTATAAAATGAGTAGACTTGCTTAATTTATCAACTACAACCATAATTGAATCATGCTATTTTTTATTCAAAGGAAAACCTGTGATAAAATCCAAAGATATTACCTCCCATTTCCATTCAGGAATAGGTAAGGGTTGGAACAAACATGCTAGATGTTGGTGTCCATCCTTCCCCTGTTGAAATTCCAAACATTTAGACAGGTAATCAAATATATATTCCTTCAAATTAGGCCAAAAGAATTGCTTCTTTTGAGGGTTGTTATCATCTTTTCGTAACCAGGGTCTCCTGCATAAGGATGTTTGTTCATTTCATTCAAAATAAACAATTTTAAATATGCAACATTAGGCATGTATATTCTTCTTTTAAACCAAATCAATCCCTTTTGGTCTACTTTGAATTATGTCCCACTCAATTTTACCTCTTCTGTCAGCAGTTTATTCACTAGGTTCCCATATTCGGCATCATGGATGACATCTACTTTTATTTTGCTCAACAAATCACCTTCTTGTTGACTCACGGTGATCTCATATACCATGTGATTTCTTCAATTGAGTGCATCAGCCACTTTATTTTCCTTACCTTTAATATGCTTCACTTCAAATTCAAATTCGCTTAAGAAGGCCATCCATCGTGCCTGTCTAGCATTGAGTCCGGGATGAGTAAACAGATGCTTTACGCAGGTGTTATCTGTCAATAAGAGGAACTTTTTCTCTAATAGGTAGTGATGCCACATCTTAAGGCATGCACTACTGCTGCTAATTCTTGATCATGCACTACATAATTTTGTTCATGATCCTTCAGCATGCGATATTCGTAACACACCACATGCCCTTTTTGATATAGTATTCCCCCCAATCCCTCCTTGCTAGCATCAATACATACTATGTAATATTTATAGGGGTCAGCTACCTTCAAGATCGGGGCCATGGTGAACAATATTTTTAGGTTTTCAAATCTCTCCTAACGCTTCACAAACCATACAAAATTTACTCCCTTCCTTTCTAAGGAATTAATAGGATAGGTTATCCTTTAGAAACCTTGGATGAACCTTCGGTAGTACCCGGTGAGTCCCATGAAAGATTAGATGTGAGCGACATCCTTAGGCACGGGCCATTCTAGAATTGCTTTTATCTTCTATGGATCTACTGCAATCCCTTTTTCTGAGATGACATGTCCTAAGTACTCAATTTCTTTCTTGAAGAATTCACACTTCTCGAACTTAGCATACAGCTAGTGGTCTCTTAGGGTATGTAGTACGATTTTCAACTGTTATTGATGTTCTTCTTCTGTCCTTGAATAGATCAGGATATCATCAATGAAAATCAACATCAAATGATCCAACTACTTGTTAAATATGATATTCATCAGACACATAAATGTAGCAGGGGCATTGGTCAAGCCGAAAGGAATTACTATGATTTTGTAATTCCCATATCAGGTCCTAAAGGCTATTTTGTTAACATATTCTTCCTTAATCCTGATCTAGTGGTAACCAGACCTCAAATCCAACTTGGAGAAGACTTTTTCTCCCCCTACTTGATCAAACAAGTCATTAATCTGAGGCAGATGATACTTGTTTTTCATGGTCACTTTATTTAATTTTTTGTATTATATGCATAGTCTTAAGGTCCCATCATTATTCTTGACAAATAAAACTAGGGATCCCCAAGGTGATACACTAGGCCTGATATAACCCCTATCTAGTAGTTCTTGTAATTGGATTTTCAATTCTGTTAACTCGGGGATACTCATTTGATAAGGTACTTTGGATGTTGGAGCAGATCCACATATAATTTCAATGGAGATATATATTTCTTGTGGAGGGGGTAGTCTGGGTATCTCCTCTGGGAACACATCCATGAATTCACTTAAAATTGGGTGGTCCCTTACAGATTTTGGGTTTTCATTAAGGAGTAGGTCAACATTCTTTACAGGATAGAGCTTACAACCCTTCCTCAAACACTTTCTTAATTGGAAGGCGGATATCTGCCTTAAAGAAACATGATTACGAAAACCATTTACCTTCCTAACAATTTTATCTTGAACTACATAAGTAAAGGTTTTATCAAATCAATTTAGTAATACTTTATACTTTTATAACCATTCCATGCCAATAATCATGTCATATGACCATAGAGGAAACACATTCAAATTGATCCTAGTTACATGATCCTGTATTGAAATTTCACAATCAACAACAAACTCTTTTACCTTCTTTTTTTCTCCAGTGGCCAGTTGGACTAACCAAGGCCTCGCATGCCTTACCTTGGTGAGATGACAATTCTCCATCATTTTAGGAGTGATGTAACTTAGAGTATCTCCTTGATCAATTAATATAGAGAGATTTCAGTTAGAAATAGTCCCTTCAAACTAGAGTTTTCATATTGATGATCTTCATGTCGATCTTCAAGAGATGCATTAATCCGGTGGAAAATTTTGCCAATTTCTCCCACAGTGAAAGCTTCTTGCAGGTTTTGTACAGTCTTGGTGGATTCATCGAGGAGTGAGCAGTGCATTCATAAGTGGGGACCTTCGCATTCCCAATACTTCAAAGTTTTCTTAGGGGTTCCAGCAGCCCCTTTAGGTCCAAGGTGCACAACTTTATTGTCCTTGCGTCAAAACTGTCCATATATGTTGTGGAAATTTCCTTGAGGATTCCTTGGCATGTTCCTGAAGGGTTGTGGCTGGAATCCCTTCTTCCTCTGGATGAAATTCTCTTGCTTCTTGTCCTTCCACACTTTGGAGAGGTCATTCCTTTTTTTATACTACTCAAAGCATAGTCTTTATTTTCTTAACACTTCATCCATGGTCTTGGGGTTATCAAATTCAATCCAATATTTGTAGGACTATGGAAAGCAGCTTAAGAATCGTTGGAATTTTATATTCTCTTCCTTAATGTACGGAACGAAACATAGCATCTCTGGAAATTTATTTATGAGGTTCTCCATGGTCATTTGACCCAGTTTCAATTCATAGAATTCCTTGTTCTTCCTTTCATAATAACTTCCTGCTAAATACTGCTTCTTGAAGAGTTTCTTAAACTTCGACCATTCTAGGTTCTTTTCTTTTAATCCATGGGAGATCTTTAGGTCCTACCTGCACCAAATATTGGCTTTTCCTTTCAAGTTGTAAATTGCCATTCTTACCTTCATGTTGTTGGACTAATTATATATATGAAAGTACTTTTTAATATCCAACAACCAAACTTCCGCTTCTTCTTTAGTCCTTGATTCCCCATCAAAACTGGTGGGTTTGATTTTCTTTAATTCTCCTTCTAGGTGGTCCACTTTTCTCTTATCCATTGTCTGGGCTTGATTCCCATATTTTTGAGTTTCCTATGAGGAACTGTATTTTCTTTCGGCATTGTCCCCTACATCCAAGTCCTTCCCTGCTTCTGCTGGTGGTTTTTCCCCATTGTTCCTATATTGTAACCTTTGCAATAATATTTCATTGATCTCTTGTTGTTTTTCTTGAGCCTCTTTCAAATGTTCATTTTCTTCTTTGAAGTTTTGTAATTCCACTATCAAATTCTTCATAGTTTCAAGTACCTGGCTAACTTCAAAACGCTCTGGATCTGGTTATGTTGGGAGAGGTATTGTTGTACCTTCTTTAGGTGGGTACTCCCGTTCATTTTGTGAGGCCATCATTGTTTCCTGTTACAGAAAATTCCTGTTCATACACAAAACATTCCAACACAAAAATGTTTAGAACAAAAATTTTCATAATGCAGCGAAACTAGATCTTCCCTAAAAGGTGAAAAGGTTGAAACCTGTGGCTCTAATACCATATGTCACATACCCATATAACCTGCAAAAATTCATATATTAGAGAAATTCAAACATAATTTATTTCACATGAATTTTAGCTATAACCATCATAAACATTCATCCTTAAGTTTTAAGAAATTAACCAACATGAAAATGCGCAAGTAAATTCATCCTTCCACACTTAAATCTACTTTTGTAACCAGAAAAGTCATTTCTGCACTGAAACTGACTTTTCTGATTTTCTCTTTACGTATTCCACCCTTCCGCCTATCACTACGGACTTCGAAAATCAGAAAACTAACATCCAATGAAATCTTTTATCCACGCTTCCTCCTTGCGCATTCTACCATTCTTCCTTCTGTTGCAGACTGCAGACATCTAAAACCTAACATGCGATGAAATTGACCATCCACACTTCCGCATGCCATTGTCTGTCTTTCCCCACTATGGACTACCAAACTCGAAAACTTCACATGCAATGGAATCACTCATCCATACTTACTCCTTATGCATTCCACCTTTTCACCTTCCAATGTGAACTGTGAAACTCGGAAACTTAACAGAAGATGAAATCATTCACCCATACTTTTGCCTTCTGCCTTTTTCCTTTCCGTTGTGGACTGCGAGAATCAGAAACTTGACAAACAATGGAGTCATTTATCCACATATCTGCCTTCAACATTCCTCCTTTCTGCTTTCTATTGCAGACTGGGAAAATAGGAACTTAACAAACGACACCTTCATTTGTTCACCTTCTTCCAGCTGACTCTAGATCACAGAAACCAACACTCGGCCTCATTTCTCCTTCTGATTTCCACCTCCCGCCTTCTGCCTTCTACTGCGGAGTCCTATGTGTGGAAAACATATGTTTGCCTTAGAATTTTTATTTCTTTCTAGAAACTAAAACAATCCTACAAGTTACAGTGGATTGAAAGCCAAACTAGGTGCATTGTACATCTCATGTTGTCATAACCATTTCCAACAAACCAAAAGTACTTCTCCTATGAGAATGGAAAAACCCAACTCAGGGCATCAACATAATGGGTGTATCATACCATTAATACACCCCATAACCAATGCAACCAAGATCATACGAGTACACACTCATTAACCAGACAATACTTTCATCAACAACGATATAATCCTGCTTTAAAGATAAACTCTAATTCGTAGAAAAAGAAATGATAAGCTTCGAGTTGTAGGGGGAATTGATCCTTCCAATGATTAATTTTAGTGAAGAATGCAGAGTGTAAAGAACGTGCATCTTTGGTAGATATATGGCCAATATCGTCAGGTCAAGGGTCGAGAATAAATATGGTGAATGAGATAATGCCTGAGATAAGCACTGCGAATTCAGAAGTGATTGTAAAAAAAGCACCTTTAGGATCAACAGACAATCTTGATCCCCAAACTAATCAAAGGTTGACAATGATTTCATTGGGAGAACTAGCGCGGACCAAGAAAATTTTGTTGAGCGTGATAGGAAACGTGCATAAATGACGTGTCCCCTCCCCGTTGGATATCGCGCTCTAAGATTGGAGGTATGAAAAACACTTTATGGAGCGTGATGGTTTAAAAAGTCCCCACATAACTCAACGGCCAGGATTTGGGGAAAGAAATATCAACAGTTGTCATTTCATTTCGCTAAATAACTAGCAGCGGAGTTAATAGCATAGGTTGGATCCGTAATTCTCGTAAAATCCAGTTCACTGCAAACTTGAAGTCTTCCCTTTGTTGAGCGTTAGAGGGACCATAGGATGGGTTCGTTAAACTCAGCGCTTCGGATAAATTTAGAATCGACTAAATCACATATCATACTATCTAAATACTATATACAAAGGGCCTCAAATCACAAGCATAGTACATTCTTGAGCAAAAAATTGTGGAATTTAAGAACAACTAGAGAATACTTATACGAGCACACACACACCTGTTTAACAACAATACTTTCATCAGTAACCTAAGGAATTATCTTATCATTACAACGACATGAAAAAAATACATTCATACATCCACCGACGCACCCTAAGCTCTTCAATCACAAAGATCATGTAGTATGAAAATAACTCTGTACATAACAACAATATACCACTTGGGTTTCCATTTTACCAAATGCAATGTGCAGTCATTCCAAACATTGTATGAGTACAACAGTCCATAAGCATCATTAAATCTAAGTTGTCATTTCATCATTTCATTGATATTAAAACACATCTTTAACATAAACAAACATACCCTGAGCTTAACAGGTTTGCAGAAACAATACTCAGTAATGGAACCTTTTGTAAAATGAGCCGCAATGAAAAGGGAATAGCCACGTTCCACCCAGCCGTAGATTAGGCACATATCACTCCGTCCTCAATCACCCTCGAGCTAAAATATGCATGCCAAGAGTGGTGACAGACAAACTCATTCCAGTTCTCCAGTGAGAAATCACTTGCCAAACACAGAGTTCTCACACAACAAGTATTCCTTCTTCCCTCATACTCAGCGGCATCCCACCTCCTAGCATATGCTTCCTTATTTATCCTTTTCATTTTTTCCTAGGTATTTTTCAACTAACGGCCAATTCCCCCTAGGAATTTCTGCTCCACTACCTCTTTGATTCCCCAGGGTGGGTCTAGCACCATACTGGCATTCCCGCATTTGGTGTAACTTCCTTGAGAGTGACCCTTCAGGTCCCCCACTCTCGCATGCTTATATTCCTCATTCAACATGGTTGTCCCTATCATTCATATTTTTATTACAAGCGTAATGTTTCAGTTACATATGTCTTCCAAGGACCGATTGGCATATTCCAGGTTTTCCAATCACATTCAAAAAAAAAATATTATTTTCAAAAATATTACAAATAAAGTTTATCACTTGGGGATATTACAACCTTTGCCCCTTATTGTAACACTATCCACATTGTTCTCAAATGTCTTCCATAGTTTTTGGGAATAGACCTGGGTACTTCTTTTGCAGGACATCCTCTAATTCTTAGGTCGCCTCCTCCGGGATAAAGTGCTTCCATTGCACTTTAACCCGAGTGACGACTTGGTTTTGAAGCATAGTTTCTTTCCTGTCTAGAATGTGCACAGGTTACACCTAGAATTCTCCCTCTAGTTCAACTTGTACCACATTCCAATCAATTATGTGAGTGGAATCATATACATATTTATTTATTTAGTAAGTGTGTTGGAAGAGCCATCTTGTATGCCATGGGTCCAATCCTTTCCAAGACTTGAAAGGGTCCACAAAACCGTGGTTCTAATTTGGTGTAGCTTCCCATTTTTGGGGAGATCTTTTTGGGCTTGACTCGAAGGTAAACATGGTCTCTGACCGAAAATGATTTATGTTGTCTTTTCAAGTCAACATAACTCTTTTGGCGATCCTGGGCCACCTTCAAATTCTTGTGTACTTCCCAAACAATTTGTTCCATGTCTTGCAATGTTGCAGGACCTATCATCAAACGATCCGCAATGATATCCAAACTAACAGGGGTAGTACACTTCCATCCATACAGGATTTCAAAGGGACTCATCTTGGCAGAGGCCTGGTAGCCATTATTGTTTGCAAATTCTTCCAAATGCATATAGTCTTCCCACTTAGTGGGTCTTTCTATGACATACATCCTTAACATGTCCTCAATGACTTGGTTTGTTCATTATGTTTTCCCCTATGTTTCAGGGTGGTAGCAAGTGCTCAAGTTTATCTTGGTTTCCAACACTGAAAACAATGACTTCCAAAAGTTGGATGTAAACTTGACATCCTGGTCGGAAATTACAATCTTTGGCACTCCATGAAGTCGAAATATTTCCTTCAAGAATATTTGTGCAACATTGGCAGCCTCATAAGTCAATTTCATAGGTATAAAATGAGCAGACTTGCTTAATTTATCAACTACAACAATAATTGAATCATGTTGTTTTTTAGATAAAGGAAAACGTGTGATAAAATCCAAAGATATTAACTCTCATTTCCATTCAGAAATTGGTAAGGGTTGTAACAAACCTGCTGGATGTTGGTGTTCATCCTTTACATGTTGACATTCCAAACATTTAGACAGGTAATCAACTAGATCTACCTTCAAGTTAGGCCAAAAGAATTGCTTAATGAGGGATCTTATCTTCTTTTGGTAACCAGGGTGTCCTGCATAAGGATGTTTTTGCATTTCATTTAAAATAAAAGGTTTTAATTCTGCAACATTAGAAATGTATATTCTTCTTTTAAACCAAATTAATCCTTTCTGGTCTAGTTTGAATTCTGTCCCACTCAAGTTTACCTCTTATGTCAATAGTTTATTCAGTAGGTTCCCATATTCGGCATCATGGATGCTAGCTATTTTTATTATGCTCAATAGATCACCTTCTAGTTGACTCATGGTGATCTCATATACCACGTGAGTTCTTTGGCTAAGTTCATCA
>LPNX010429144.1:51184-73570 GCA_001517045.1 Pseudotsuga menziesii | reverse complement strand
TTTCTTGTTTCTATATTATCTAATTATGATTAACATATTAGATTTATAATATATAATTTTTTTCTTATTTTACTGTGTAAATTATTACACAAATTAGTGTGTAATACTTAGGCTCATGCTTTGTCTCTATTTAGTTTGTTTAAATACTTTAAGTAAATAATAAAAATACAAAAGAAAACCTATAAACAATTTATACAAAAATCATGTAGAAAATAACCATTTGCATTGCATACATACTTTATTGACTCCACTGTTTGAAAATAAACTAACCTACTGTACTAGAGTACTACCTTGCAAAAGGTGTGGAAAAATACAGTTTAGGTATTTTCTTTCTATCTATCAATTAAATCAAAAAGTTCTCTACTTATTTACCATAATCTAGCTAGTTACTACCTTTAACAGCATATACATTTCTCCTATCTATCCCTAATAGAAATAAAACAGAATAAACTATATCATTGATAAATCTTAAACTTTCCAGATACAGCAAATAATTAAATGACTGAACTAAACAAGTAAAACCTAGAAGTATAGATGAGGTGACAACAGCTTAAGGAACCTGTTCCTCCCAACCAACTCCTAGAGAAGAGTTGGATTGCAATTCTCAGGACCCTCGAGCTTGTCTCCTGGTCCACATTGTAGAAGTACTGGATGAGAGATGTAGTCTAAAAATCCTCTGCAACTCCACTGAGTGTTTAGTAGTAACTCATTTCTGTTTACAGCAGTATGAACTCAACTTAGAATAGCTGCACTAGTTCAGGTCTTCAGCAATTTTCCACTCAAACTTACATCAACTAGTCCCCTCCATCGAATTCTCTTGTGCACTTCATTCACTCAGAATAATCACAAATCCAAAATGAGCAGCCTCAATTGTCTTCAATGGGAAGTTTTATTAGCATGATTAGGTCTTTTGGGTCAATTTTTACTTAATGAGCCACTTGCTCTTGTTCCACTTTCTTGGGAAATCATGACCACAAAAATAGGGAAGTTTCCACCTGCAACAGCTAGAAGTAGTTTGAGGATACTGTCACATGTTAATCTGCTCTCAACCCAACCTCCTCCATCAAGTGACCAGTAAAACACTCATTTAATAGCTTCCCTAAGCTATTGTCTCATCTTTCAATTATTTATTAATAAAATATTCTACAATTACATTAAATTATCCTTGACCCCACTTGGTCATTAATTACAATCTTTAACATAAAATGTAACATAATGTTTCTTAAAACATAAAAATGTTTTCCAAATTGGGGCATGTCATAGTCCATCTCTGTTGTGGGAGTTTCCTTGAGGATTCCTTGGCATGTTCCTGAAGGATGGTGGATGGAATCCCTTCTTCCTCTGGTTGAAATTTTCTTGCTTCATGTCCTTCCAAGATGTGGAGAGGTCATTCCTTTGTTTATATTGCTCAAAGCATAGCTTTCTTTTCTTAACACTTTGTCCATGGTATTGGGGTTATCAAATTCAATCTGATATTTGTAGGACTGTGGCAAGCAGCTTAAGAATCGTTGGAATTTTATATTTTCTTCCTTAATGTATGACATGAAACGTAGCAGCTCTAGAAATTTATTTATGAGGTCCTCCATGGTCATTTGACCTAGTTTCAATTCATAGAATTCCTTGTTCTTCCTTTCATAATAACGTCTTGATAAATATTGCTTCTTGAAGAGTTTCTTAAACTCTGACCATTCCAGGTTCTTTTCTTTTAATCCATGGGAGATCTTTAGGTCCTACCACCAAGTACTGGCTTTTCCTTTCAAGTTGTAAACTGCCATTCTTACCTTCATGTTGTTGGAGTAATTATATATCTGAAAGTATTTTTTAATATCTAGCAACCAAGCTTCTACTTCTTCTCTAGTCCTTGATTCCCCATCAAAACCAGTGGGTTTGATTTTCTTGAATTCTCCTTCAAGGTGGTCCAATTTTCTCTTACCCGCTATTCGGGATTGATTCCCAGATTTTTGGGTTTCCTGCGAGGAACTGTCTTTTTTCCCAGCACTGCCCCCTACTTCCAGGTCCTTCCCTACTTCTGTTGGTGGATTTTCCCCATTGTTCCTCTCTTGTAAGCTTTGCAATAATATTTCATTGAGCTCTTGTTGTTTTTCTTGAGCCTTTTTCAAATGTTCATTTTCTTCTTTGAATATTTTAATTTCACTATCAAATTATTCACGGCTTCAAGTACCTGGCTAGCTTCAGAACAATCTAGTTTTGGTTGCATTAGGTAAGGTACTATTGTACCTTCCTCAGGTGGGTACTCCTGTTCATTTTGTGAGTCCATCATTGTATCCTATTACCAAACAATTCATGTTCATACACAAAACATTCCAACAAAAAAATGTTTAGAACAAAAATTTTCATAATGCAGCAAAACTAGATGTTCCCCAAAAGGCGACAAGATTGAAACCTGTGGCTCTAATACCATATGTCACATACCCATATAACCTGCAAAAATTCATATATACGAAAAATTCAAACATAATTTATTTCACATGAATTTTAGCTATAACCATCATAAACATTCATCCTTAAGTTTTAAGAAATTAACCAACATGAAAATGCATAAGTAAATTCAACCATCCGCACTTAAATCTACTTCTGCAATCAGAAAAGTCGTTTCCGCACTGAAAGTGACTTTTTCAATTTTTGCTTTCCATGCTCCACCCTTCCGCCTGTCACTGCGGACTTCGGCAATCAGAAAACTAAATCTACTTCTGCAATCAGAAAAGTCGTTTCCGCACTGAAAGTGACTTTTTCAATTTTTGCTTTCCATGCTCCACCCTTCCGCCTGTCACTGCGGACTTCAGCAATCAGAAAACTAACATCTGACAAAATCTTTTATCCACACTTCCTCTTGCATTCTACCTTTCCTCCTTTCATTGCGGACTGCAGACATAAAAAACCTAACATGCGACAAATTCGTCCATCCACACTTCCACATTTCATCATCTACCTTTACTCCTTCCATTGCGGACTGCGAAACTCAAAAAATTCACACACGACGGAATCGTTCATCCATACTTACTCCTTCCGCCTTCCACCTTTTCACCTTCCTCTGTGGGTTGCAAAACTCGAAAACTTAACACACGATGAAATTGTTCACCCATAATTCCTCCTTCCTCCTTCTCCCTTTCCATTGCGGATTGTAGGAATCGAAAACTTAACAAACAACAGATTCATTTATCCACATCTATGCCTTCCACATTCCTCCTTTCTGCCTTTTGTTGTGGACTGCGGAAATAGGAACTTAACAAATGACACCTTCATTTGTTCACCTTCCGCTTTCTTCCTTCCGCCAGCAGACTCTGGATCACGGAAACCAACGCTCGACCTCATTTCTCCTTCTAATTTCCACCTCCCACCTTCTACCTTCCACTGCGAACTCTGGTGTGCAGAAAACATACGTTTTCCTTAGAATTTTTGGCTCTTTCCAGGAACAAAAAAATCCTACAAGTTATAGTGGATTGAAAGCGAGAGTAGGTGCATTGTACATATCATGTTGTCATAACCATTTCCAACAAACCAAAAGTACTTCTCCTATGAGAATGTAAAAACCCAATACCGAGCATCAACATAATTGGTGTATCATACCATTAATACACCCCATAACCAATGAAACCAAGATCATACGAGTACATAGTCGTTCACCAGACAATACTTTCATCAACAATGATATAAGCCTGCTTGAAAGATAAACTCTAATTCGTAGAAAAAGAAATGATAAGCTTTGAGTTGTAGGGAGAATTGATCCTTCCAATGATCAATTTCAGCAAAGAATGCAGAGTGTAAAGAAAATGCATCTTTGGTAGATATATGGTCAAGATCATCAGATCAAGGGTCAAGAATAAATATGTTGAATGAGATAATGCCTGAGATAAGCACTACGAATTCAGAACTGATTGTGAACAAAGCACCTTTAGGATCAACAAACAAGGTTGATCCCCAAACTGATCAAAGGTTGGCAATGATTTCACTGGGAGAACTTGCGTGGACTGAGAAAATTTTGGTGAGCACGATAGGAAACGTGCGTAAATGATGTGTCCCCTCCCCATTGGATATCGCACTGTAAGATTGGAGGTATGAAAATCACTTTATGGAGCGCGATGGTTTAAAAAGTCCCTGCATAATTCAACAGTCACGATTTGGGCAAAGAAATATCAACGGTTGTCAGTTCATTTTGCTAAATAACTAGCAACGGAGTTAATAAAAGAGGCTAGATACAGAAATCTCCTAAAATCCAGTTCATTGCAAACTTGAGTTCTATCGTTCGTTGAGCATTAGTGGGACCATAGGCTGGGTTGGTTAAACTCAGTGGTTCAGATAAAGTTAGAATCAACTAAATCACGTATCAGACTATCTAAAGACTGTATACAAAGGGATTGGAATCACAAGCATAGTACATTCTTGAGCAAAACATTGTGGAATTTAAGAACAACCAGAGAATACTTATATGAGCACACACACACCAATTTAACAACAATACTTTCATCAGCAACCTAAGGAAATCTCTTATCATTACAACAACATGGAAAAAATACATTCATACATCCACCGACTCGCCCTAAGCTCTTCAATCTCATAGATCATGCAGTATGAAAATAAATCCGTACATAACAACAATCTACCACTTGGGTTTCCATTTTGCCAAATGCAATGCACAATCATTCCAAACATCGTATGAGGNATCATGCAGTATGAAAATAAATCCGTACATAACAACAATCTACCACTTGGGTTTCCATTTTGCCAAATGCAATGCACAATCATTCCAAACATCGTATGAGTACAACAGTTCATAAGCGTCATTAAATTTAAGTTATCATTTCATCACTTCATTGATATTAAAACACATCTTTAACATAAACAAACATACCCTCAGCTTAACAAGTTTACAGAAACAATACTCAGCAATGGACCTTGTTGTAAAATGAGCCATAATGAAAAGGGAACAGCCATGTTTCACCCAACCTTAGATTAGGCAAAGATCATTCTGTCCTCAAACACCCCTGAGCTAAACTATGCATGTTGAGAGTGGTGACATACAAACTCGGTCCAGTTCTCGAGTGAGAAATCACTTGCCTAAAACAGAGTACTCACGCAGCAAGTATTCCTTATTCTCTCATACTCAGCAGCGTCCCACCTCCTATCATATGCTTCCTTATTTATCCTTTTCATGTTTGCCTAGGTATTTTGCAGCTAACAACCAGTTCCCCCCCAGAATTTCTTCTCCACTGCCTCTTTGATTCCCCAGGGTGGGTATAACACCAAACTGGCATTCCCACACTTGGTGTAACTTCCTTGAGAGTGACCCTTTCACGTCCCCCACTCTTGCATCCATAGATTCCTTATTCAACATGGTTGTCCCTATCATTCAGATTTTTATTACAAGCATATGTTTCATTTACATATGTCTTCCAAGGACCAATTGGCATATTCCAAGTTTTCCAATCACATTCAAAAAAAAAAATAGTCTTTTCAAAAAATATTACAAATAAAGTTTATCACTTTGGGATATTACATCCTTTCTCCCTTATTGTAACACTGTCCACAGTCTTCTCAATCATCTTCCATAGCTCCTGGGAATAAACCTAGGTACTTCTTTAGCAAAACATCCTCTAATTCTGAGGTCGCCTCCTCTGGGATAAAGTGCTTCCATTGAATTTAACCCAAGGGATGACATTAGAGTAAATTTCAATTTAAAATGGGCCTTCCAAAAATAATACAAATTCCATGTCATCATGTATTAGCCATTCAAAATTCTTTAAAATTAAAAAAGGGAGCACCTCTTAAACAAATTTTTAATATAAATTTGGGGATAGGTATCATAAAAAAACTACCTTTTTTGTTCGTATTATCGACATATCTCCTTTTGTTTTTACTCAAATTTCGATTGAGAGTGCTCGTTGGATGCGGAATTTAATTCCACTTTCAATGAGTACCCACTCAGCATACTTTTGACGGGCCCCGCTACCCCAAAAACAAGAAATACCTGAAAAAACGTCATGATGGAAATTAAATTCTGCATCCAACGAGTACCCATTTGGCATACTTTTGACGGGCCCCGCTACCCCAAAAACAAGAAATACATGAAAAATGTAATGATGACATCATCATCATGTTTTTTCATGTATTTCTTGTTTTTGGGGTAGCGGGGCCCGTCAAAAGTATGCTGAGTGGGTACTCATTGGAAGCGGAATTTAATCCCACATCCAACGAGCTCTCCTAATCGAAATTTGAGTAAAAACACAGGGAGATATGTTGAAAATACAAACAAAAAAGTATTTTTTTCTTTTCTTCTTCCAAAATTAATAAATATTATTTTATTATTTTTCCTTAGGAGGCCCATTTTGAGTTGACATTTCCTCTAATGTCAGTTCTGAACAACATTTTCTTTCTTGTCAAGAATGTGCACAGGTTACAGCTAGAATTTGCCCTCTGGTTCCACCTGTACCACATTCCAATCAATTATGTGAGTGGAATCATATACATATTTATTTATTTAGTAAGTGTGTTGGAAGAGCCATCTTGTATGCCACAAGTCCAATCCTTTCCAAGACTTGAAAGGGTCCACAAAATCGTGGTTCTAATTTCATGCAGCTTCCCAGTTTTGGGGAGCTCTTTTTGGGCTTGACTCGAAGTTAAACATGGTCTCTAAATGAAAACTCTTTATGTTTTCTTTTCAAGTCAACATAACTCTTTTGGCGATCATGTGCCACCTTCAAATTCTTTTGTACTTCCCTAACAGTTTGCTCCATGTCTTGCAATGTTTCAGGCTGTATCATCAAATGATCCACAGGGCTATCCCAACTAACAAGGGTAGTACACTTCCATCCATACAGGATTTCAAAGGGACTCATATTGGTAGAGGCCTGGTAGCCATTATTGTTTGCAAACTCTGCTAGATGCAGATAGTCTTCCCACTTAGTGGGTCTTCTATGACATACATCCTTAACATGTCCTCAATGACTTGGTTTGTTCGTTTTGTTTTTCCACATTGTTTCAGGGTGGTAGCTAGTGTTGAAGTTTATCTTGGTTTCCAACACTGAAAACAATGAATTCCAAAAGTTGGATGTAAACTTGACATCTCGGTCAGAAATTACAATCTTTGGCACTCCATGAAGTCGAAATATCTCCTTCAGGAATATTTATACAACATTGACAACCTTATAAGTCAATTTCATGGGTATAAAATGAGCAAACTTGCTTAATTTATAAACTACAACCATAATTGAATCATGTTGTTTTTTATTCAAAGGAAAACCTATGATAAAATACAAAGATATTAACTCCCGTTTCCATTCAGGAATTGGTAAGAATTGTAACAAACCTGTTGGATGTTGGTGTTCACCCTTTACCTATTGAGATTCCAAAAATTTAGACAGGTAATCAACTAGATCTGCCTTCAAATTAGGCCAAAATAATTGCTTATTAAGGGCTCTTATATTCTTTTGGTAATCAGGGTGTCGTGCATAAGGATGTTTGTGCATTTCATTTAAAATAAAAAGTTTTAAATCTACAACATTAGTCAGGTATATTCTTCTTTTAAACCAAATTAATCCTTTCTGGTCTACTTTGAATTATGTCCCACTCAAGTTTACCTCTTATGTCAATAGTTTATTTAGTAGGTTCCCATATTTAGCATCATGGATGCTAGCTATTTTTATTCTGCTCAACAGATCACCTTCTGGTTGACTCACGGTGATCTCATATACCACATGAGTTCTTCGGCTGAGTGCATCAACCACTTTATTTTCTTACCTTTGATATGCTTCACTTCAAAGTCAAATTCACTTAAGAAGGCCATCCATCGTGCCTGTATGGCATTGAGTCCAGGATGAGTAAATATATGCTTTACGCAGGTGTTATCTGTCAATAAGAAGAACTTTTTCCCTAACATGTTGTGACTCCACATCTTTAAGGCATGCACTATTGCTGCCAATTCTAGATCATGCAATACATAATTTCGTTCATGATCCTTCATCTTGTGAGATTCGTAGCACACCACATGTCCTTCTTGAGATAGTATTTCCCCGTAATCCCTCCTTACTAGCATCAGTACATACTGTGTAATCTTTATAGGGGTCAGCTAAGTTCAATATCGGGGCCATGGTTAACAGTCTTTTTATATTTTCAAAGCTCTCCTGACACTTCATAGACCATACAAACTTTACTCCCTTCCTTTGTAAGGAAGTAATAGGATACGCTATCCTTGAGAACCCTAGGATGAACCTCCGGTAGTGCTCGGTGAGTCCCATGAAAAATCAAATGTCAGCAACATCCTTAGGCATAGGCCATTCCATAATTGCTTTTATCTCCTGTGGATCTACCACAATCCCTTTTTCTGAGATGACATGTCCTAAGTACTGAATTTCTTTTTCGAAGAATTCACACTTCTCGAACTTAGCATACAGCTGGTGGTCTCTCAGGGTCTATAGTGCAATTTTCAAGTGTTGTTGATGTTCTTCTTCTGTCCTTGAGTAAATCAGGATATCTTCAATGAAAATCAACACAAATTGATCAAAGTACTTGTTAAACATGTTATTCATCAGACACATAAATGTACTAGGGGCATTGGTCAAGCCGAAAAGAATTACTACGAATTTGTAATTCCCATATCGGGTCCTAAAGGCTATTTTGTTAACATCTTCTTCCTTAATCCTGATCTGGTGGTAAGCAAACCTCAAATACAAATTGGACAAGAATTTTGCTCCTCGTACTTGATCAAACAAGTCATTAATCTGAGGCAGAGGATACTTGTTTTTTATGGTCACTTTATTTAATTGTCTGTAGTCTATGCACAGTCTTAAGATCTGTTGTAATCTCACAGATTACAAAGGGTTACCAATAATACACATTTAAAAGCATACAGACATATCAGAGACAAGAGACAAGAACACATATGTGGAATAACAGATTATATTATAATGGAAGGGTCTATACAAAACATAGAACTGAACCAAGTTCTCATCTGGCTCAATAGCCTAATATATATGATTTACAAATAGTTACAAATAACTACCTGTCGGTTCGGTTAACCAACACGACATTATGTGGCCGACCTAATCTCTAATTATTCAGTTGATTGACTTAGTCGGATTATCGACTAGCTCCTTNATAACTACCTGTCGGTTCGGTTAACCAACACGACATTATGTGGCCGACCTAATCTCTAATTATTCAGTTGATTGACTTAGTCGGATTATCGACTAGCTCCTCCAACATCTCCCCCACAAACAAAACTGTTCTTCATCCCGAAGAAACAGGGAGGTACTCAAAAATACATTGCCTGCCTAAAGTAGTTATTTCCTTGTTCTGATTTTTATGGGATGTGAAGTCAGATAGTTGGTCGTTTCTGTACACATACTTCCATAATTTCTTCTATTGTCACGGCCAACTGATGTTGGAATTCTGTCCAATTTTAGAGTACTTTCTGGATGTCAATGGTTAATGTTGTAAGGCTTGATAGTGTCGACATCTTCTCTTGAATGGAAAGGTCTGTTATCCTTTCCATGTCGGGACCCATAAACTAGTCCTTTTCTTCTGTTGTCTCCAGAAGTCTTTTCATTTGCAGACAGATGGTGTCTAATTTGTCCAAGCTCGGGATTGCCTACTACACCCATTGGTGTCCTTGTCGCTCGAGCTTCTGCAGTTTGGTTGTTTCGAGCACGATTTGATCTTCGATAGTGCTTCTCATTACTTCTTCTGTGCTCTTTCTTTTCTCTAGTGCTTGAATTTCTTGTCTAGTCTGTCAGGTTTGCTGGAATACTTGACCATAATAGGCAGGCTAGTCTCGTAGTACCCCTTCTGTTATGACAGACTCGTCTATGTGATCTTGAAGCACTCTGTAAGCTTCGAAGAAGGCTGTGTGTTGCTGCATCAGTAGTCAAGCTATCTCTTATTTTTGCTCTTCTCTTGTGTTTTTCATCTGTGTCTATAGTGCCAACACCACACTTTCAAATAGATAATAGGCTTTCTCTAGCGGCTTGTCGATGTCAACCTCTATTGATCCCGGTATCACAGATTGCGCAAGGTTTCTGCATTTGTTTAGGAACTTGACTTGTTCTCTTTCATTGTCTTCGAGATCCTTACATCTAGTCTGGCTCCTTGTTTTTGCTTCAATGGCCAGGGTTTCCAAGAGTTGTCCCAACTCTCCATCCTTCAACTTTGTTCCGTCAACTACAGTGGTCGACCCAAGTTGGCTGATGTGTAACATTGCCTCTTGGGATTGATGGTACCTCTTATTTCTGTGTCTCTCCCTCTTGTGCTTTTGCTCTGCTTGCTGATGTACTTGTGCACCCGTAAGAGTTAGATTTTTTGGAAGTGGATTGTCTAGTTGCTGGCCTGCAGTGGTTCCGAGGACTTCTGGTTGGGGCTGCGGGGTGAGTTCTGTAGCTGGGTGTGTATCTGGTGGATTTTGTGCAAAGGGTTCAGATACAGATGTTGTTGGTACTGATGGTTGCGGCAGAGGTGGTTCAGTTGCAGGTTCTAGGTTGGGGGGTGGTGATGATGGTGAATGGTCAGGTGTGATTGGTGTGGTGGGGATGTTTTCGGATGTTGGGTTCTCAATTTGTGGGGGTGAACCCTCTGGGATTTCGGAGAACAAGTCGTCGATCTCTCAATTGATTTCTTCCATGTTCTCTTCTTCCTCATTTTTGGTTGGTTCATTGACTGGTGGAGGGGGTGTGATGTCGGTTGGGGTGAAGGATGAGGTATGACTTGCGACAACTTGAGCTGTCTTGTCGGGGTTCCTCACAAAATTTGATTGCAAAATTCCCACAGACCTCAGCTTCTGGGGTATTTGGCCAGGTTGTAAAGGAGCGAGCTGTCTTGATCTGCCAGCTTCAAAAAGCTATCACTTGGTGGTGATCTTCTGTAGAGAGGTAAGTAACTCAGGAAGTTTTTCAATGTATGCTTGGAAGTCTCTGTCTCGGTTGAACCTTTCCTTCAGGGTTTCCGACATAGCATTCTTGCATATGTCGACTGGGCTTATGGAAGGAAGCTTTGGAATTTCTTCCTATGTGATTTGAGTCGGAGACAGGGGTGGAGGTGTTGATACTAGGTCGACAATGTTTTCGNTGTCGACTGGGCTTATGGAAGGAAGCTTTGGAATTTCTTCCTATGTGATTTGAGTCGGAGACAGGGGTGGAGGTGTTGATACTAGGTCGACAATGTTTTCAACCATCGAGGTGTGTGTACTTTTTACCTTCTTTGGCCGACCTTGTCGTGCTCCTACTTCGACAAATTTCTTGAACCGTGCCTCAACCGAAACTTTGTTTGCTATGGCATCTTCGATGATGTCGACCGCGGTAGCTAACAATTCCTCTTCATCCTCTGAGTCGGAAAGGATCAGCTTCCACTTCCCCTTTCCTTTTGTCTCGGTCCCTTTCTTCCTTACTGTTGCTATCTCCTTTGCTAGCTTCTTGATTTTTTCTTTGGTTATTTCATACTCAGGGTTGTCAGACTCAACATCTCCCAATTCGTCCCCTTCCTCCTCTTGTTGTGTTGGGATGACACTTTTTTCAGCTGGAATGGCTACCGATTGGTATGTATGTGTCCCTTCCCTTTGGGTTGTCGGTAGTATGATTGTGATTTACAGCGGTTGGTATGGGTGAATCCACGGACCTGGGTAACACTTTTTGGCAAGTGAATTTCGGCAAAAACAGAAAAACGCACCTCGGTCGAGGGCTTGTTAAGCCCTCGACCGAGGTCTTAATATCTCGACCGAGGGCTTGTTAAGCCCTCGACCGAGGTATCTAAATACCTCGGTCGAGGTTCATACCTCGGTCGAGGGCTTAAAAAAACAGACTTAGCCCTCATTCAAACAAATGGAAAATTTCCTGTGCCTTGCAGAGGTGTAAACCCTGCCATTCCTAGCACATAACTGAGCGGAGTTGATACCGATAAATTCACCAACGAATCTTCTATCCGTTGAGGTATCATACACGCATTTTGGCATTCATATGATATTTATTTTTTAATTACTTATAAAACTTATACTTAGAAAACCACACTTCAACTTCAAAGCAGCTCAAAGAAAAATCCGCAGAGTTAAAACTACACAACCAAAAAATTCTTAAAAATGCACACATCACATATCGACGTGTCCTTTTCAAAAGGGTATCTTTGGTTTTTCAATTTTTCAAAAAATAGAAAAAATTCCTTTACGTGGACAAATATGTGTTTAAAACGATGCTGAAATCGAATGTGGTCACTTTCGAAAAATAATAAATAATTGTATAATGCGAAAAAAATTAACAAAAAAATATGCACATCACACTGCATTTTATGTAGATCATGCTCATATATATATTTTTTTTAAATTATTCATGAAATATTGAATTACTCTACGTGGACACGAGCCACTTATTAGCTTCTTCAAATTTTTAAGGTCACACAGTTCATTAAATGAAAAAATTCACACATTAAATGACATCGGAATATTTTTTTAAAAATATCAATATGAAGCCAACATAATATTCTACAATTTGTTTTTTTACTACAAGTCAAAATTCACATGGAATATATGCGTTTTGAGGGCTTCTATCTAGCACATGAGTAAAAAATCAGGTTTTCATCGCCAAATTTGGCCAAAAAGTGTTACCCATCTTCATGGAATCACCCGTATCCTCTGCTGGGGTTTCCTCCGACACAAAGGTGCTGATGTGTAGTCGGAGTTCATAATATTCTTCTTTTTCTTGGTCCGTGAGTGGTTCTTCTATCGCTAAGGCTGCTTCCTTGGATTTTGTTGGTCTCGACAGTTTTGTGCCAGACTATCGAGCTAGCTCACAAAATATCTCTTCGACTGTTGGGTAGCAGTCGAGAGTCTTTTCTTTTTCCTTGGCACCCTGCATATACCACACCACAGTATGGTCAAGTTCCAGCTGTATGTGCACGGTTTTGGGTAGACTTCGTCGGATGTTCTAGGGCACCCTCCATCTGGTTGTCTGAAGTTTGAGCTGTTGGAACCAGTTTTCCAACAGCACCTTGCCGTTTTCCAGTTCCTTCAGTGTTCCAGTTTGGGAAAATGGTTTGAATCTACACATATAGAATTTTGTGGGTTCATGAAATTGCTTGTCCCCGACTGGGCACAAGTAGTACATTATTGTCCATATTATAAGGGACAGGAACCTTATAATCCCTCCTAACTCCTGGCATTTCTCACAGATGCCTTTGAGCATGTCGGTGACATACTCAGCCCATCTGTAGACTTTTCCCATGTTGGC
Organism: Pseudotsuga menziesii; assembly: GCA_001517045.1. Lineage (NCBI taxonomy): Eukaryota > Viridiplantae > Streptophyta > Pinopsida > Pinales > Pinaceae > Pseudotsuga > Pseudotsuga menziesii. The sequence goes on along the minus strand of LPNX010429144.1, from coordinate 60,350 downwards.
AATGGTATCCACTGCCTCTAGCATGTCCAATTTTAGGTCGCTTCCTTGACCTGTGGGTGTAATCCCTGCTACTAAGATTTTAGCCACAATTTATGGTTTTCAGGCTTGTATTTGGCTAATCATTAGCCCTTTGGAGTTCTTGCCCGATGGTGTTCTAGTTAGTCGCTCTAGAAGCCCTTCTTTTATGTCGACTGGTATTGGGTCTCCTTAGTTGGACAGTCCAGTCAGTTTGTATATCACTTCGTCAAAGATCTCGACTAGCCTGTCGAAGTAGAATCTGTCGTTGTGGTATCATCATATAATGAATTTGACTACCATTTCTTTTCACAGGTCTCCAAAACTTTCCATGAACGGTGTGTTCATGTAGTTCATGATAGAACTGTAGTTTACCTTCTTTGTAGCTTGGGTTGGTTTCTTGTCGACATAGGCCCATTCCTTGATCTTGGCCCATGTCTTCACCCATGATGTCTCTTGAACCTTGGCGTTCTTTATGTTTCTTAACCTTCTCAGTTGTGGGGTTTCAGCAGTTTGTAGTTCTTTAGTCTTTGCTGAGGCTCTGGTTTGTTTTGGTGCCATTTTGTCAGTTTTCTATTTGACTTTACTTATGGATTATCGGTTCTTAGTTTTCTGTTTGCTAAATTGCTCTCTCTATTCAAAATGCTGTAAATGATCATTTTTTGGTCTGGTATTTATAGGTGGGGCTTTTGAAATTTCTGTCGATGCGTTTGCGTTAATGGTGATTTGATTTTTCTGCTCGTGGTCATAAAGGTGTGATGTGACCTTTTGCATCGTTGGTCAATGTCAATCATGTGAGCGGTCGACAGTGGTATGTCAATGGTTGTGATGTTGGCTGTCAAAGCGTTGATTTCCTTTCATCCTGGTTTATGGGTGTTGGTTCTATTTTGTCTATGTTAGATATTTTTCCAATTTTTATAGTTTTTGTCTAACCATTATGGTCATTATATGCTTTTTTTTTAAACTTGTTTTAATTTTTGTACCGCTTTAGTCGAGCACCATTAACAAGTTTCTGAAATACTATGCCTTGTAATGTCTTTAGTCAGACTGATCTGTTGGCATGAATCTCTTCAACAACATAGGGTCCCATCCATTCTATATGTAGCTTTTTGGGTTTTCCTTTTATTCGATTGTTGTATAGTAGGACAAGGTCCCCTACCGACAAGTTTTTGTTTTTGATATTACGATCGTGCCATGCCTTCTGTTGTTATTTTTGAATTTCTTCGTGTTGTAAAGTGATTAGTTGGTGTTCTTCAAGCTTGCTTAATTGCATCAGTCGGTCCTTCCTTCCCTGTTCGACATCGACATGTAAAATTTCTGCTATAATAGGTGTTTGTTGTCGAAAATGTAATGGAACAACTGCTTCTTGTCCATAAACTAGTCGGAATGGTGTTTGGTTTGTCGAACATTTGTATGCTATTCTGTAAGCCCTTAATACTGCATGTATCTTTTTGTCCCAGTCGTCTTTGTCGGTGTTACAAATTTTTGTTAGGCCTTTTGTTAATGTTTTCTTAAATGCCTCAATTTCTCAATTCGATTGAGGGTGATACGATGTACTACGTCGGTGGTCAATTTGGAATTGATCTATTAGTGTTTTAATGGTTTTATTAATAAAGTGTGACCCTTGGTCGCTGATTAGGGTTATTGGACATCCAAACCTGGTAATGATATTTTCATAGATAAACTTAGTAGCTATCTCACATTGGCATAGGTCGACCCAGTCGTTGACATTTGTCCATTGGCTCACAAAAATTTTACAGACTTTGTGAAGTGTCGACCACCATAACCCTGACTGTTGGATTTTCTTGGCGGTTGTGTCTACTTGAAAATGTCCTCCTGCCGGTCCATAATGTGCTTCATACATAATATTATTTCTTTCATGTTCTAGTACACATCTTCTAAGGATGTAATCTAGGCCCATTTTATACAAGAATCCATTTATGATGCTATATGGTGCAGCTTTCATGGCTAAGATTTATTTCTTCTTCATACTCATGCCTTTTGGTGCTTGTCCATCTTCTAAGAACTGAGCTATTTCCTCTAATTCTACCGAAACTGCTTCTATTCAAAATAAATGTGCATCCGGTAGGTCGTCTTCGACTCCTGACGGTTCCTCTCCTATGTCGATTCGTGATAATTGGTCGGGTCCGACATTTAACTTTCTTGGTCTGACAACGACTTCGAATTTGAATTCTTGGAATAGAAGTAGCCATCGACAAATTCTCCCATGGTGTAAGGGCTTATTTATGAGGTATTTCAGCGCTTGGTGGTCGATATAAAAGATAAACAGATTGGCTAGTAGGTAATGTCAATATTTCTGTAGTGCAAAGACCATTCCTAATGCTTCTCTCCGTTGTCGAGTAGTTTCTTTCTGGTTTATTTAATTTTCTTCTACTGTAAACTATAGGGAAGTCCATTCCATCTTCCCCTGGTTGAGTTAGGATTGCTCCTATTGATAGGCCTGATGCGTCAATGTGTACATGGAATTTGGTCGACCAGTTTGGAAATCTTAGAATGGGTGCTTCGACTAGCTTCTTTTTTAGTGTTTCAAATCATATGTTGCATTCCTCTGTCCAATCGAACTCCTGATCTTCTCTCAACAGTTCTTCCAGTGGATAGGTCATATCTGAATAGTATCTTATGAATTTCCTGTAATATCATGTATGACCAAGTAGTACCCTAACTTATTTTGGGTTCGCTAGTGGTTTTAAGTCGAGAATGATTTTTATTTTTGCGAAATCGACCTTAATGCCTTCTTTGCAGACAATGTGTCCTAATAGTATCCCTATAGGGTTAGAAATATGCACTTCTTGATGTTCAGAGCTAGATGGATTTGTCGGCATCTTTCCAACATGAGCCTCAGCCATTTGCAATGATCTTTTAACATAGAGTATATTTTCCAATCATCGAAATATACTGCCATTTTTTTGTAAATATATTCTTGAAATGTTTTGACCACAATTCTTGAAAATACTACAGGTGCGATTTTTAATCCAAAAGGCACAACCCTATAAGAAAATGAGCCAAATTCACATATGAATGTTGTCTTTTTCTAATCTTCTTTGGCTATTGGTACTTGGTTATAACTTGAGAATCCATATGTGAACGAGTAGCATTCATGTCCTATGACCTCATTTAAGATTTCATCTGCATAAGGAGTTGGAAATGGGTCTGTTAATGTAACTTTATTAAGGTCTCTAAATTCGACACATATCCTTAGCTTGGTTGGATCGTGTTTCTTTGGTTGAACAACCATTGGACTTTCCCATTCTAATTGGTCAATAGGGTAGATAATTCCTGCTGCAAGCATATTATCAATCTCTTTGTACTTATGAGCCAATTTATATGGTCTTTTCTTTACAGGTCAGACATTAGGTTTGATGTCGATCTTCATTTCACCCATTTCATGGAATAGACCTTTTAGATCTTTGTAGTCTCTGGCAAAGACATCTTGAAATTCTTTGAGTAAGTTTACTATTTCTGTTGTTTGTTCTTCATTCCAGTAGTCTCCATTTTTTGCCATTTTTGGTCGATCATCATTTGAGATGTCGAATTCTTTAGTTTTGATTTTAGCATCTAGACATTTTGGTACTTTGGATTCATTTATTGGTCGCCTCCCCTCTTTAAACTGTGAAAATGTGGTAGGAAAGTTTGTTGTAGTCATTCGGTCGGTGTCTTCGACTGTCTCGATTTTGAGCACTATGAAAATTGGTTTCGTTGTTTCTGAATGGTATGATTTCCATCGAAAAATTTTCCCTTGCGGATTTTCATTTTCCATTTGTAGCCTTGTCGATTGTGGTGTTGTCTTTATTTGTATGTTATTGCAGTTTATCGTCGGTCGGTCGTATTTTAGGGTTTTGTCCTTGGTCGGTTCTATGAATGCTTTGATTTGTTTTGCAGTTTCGACCAAGTTTTCATCTTGTGGTATAAAGCTGAAATCTTTGATAAAATTCTCTCTTAGTTCATGCCATAGGAATGTTTCACCCCGAGCTTCTTCCATTTTGCACCATTTGTTTGGTACGTCAGATAGCGTCGATGGAAACAGGTCTGGCCATGTACATTCATCCTTATACCCAAGTCTTTTCCATTCTTTTTCACATGTTCTTATGTGGTCTTCTGTATCCTGCCCTTGGATGAACATAGGTATTTGGGCTTGATTGGTTAACTTTTTTCCTCCAAATATTTCTNTTTCCATTCTTTTTCACATGTTCTTATGTGGTCTTCTGTATCCTGCCCTTGGATGAACATAGGTATTTGGGCTTGATTGGTTAACTTTTTTCCTCCAAATCTTTCTATGAAGTAGGTTGAAGTTGTTTTCCATGTCTGCAATCTTGATTGATGGGTATCCTACCATCTAGCAGCTTGTCCTGTGAAGTTTTCCACTAAGCTTTGTATTCGGCCATGTTCACCAATGTTTCTGGATACTTGTTCTATATGCATGACTGATGATTCTCTTTCTTTGTACCTTGGGATTTGTGTAATATTTAGATTTGTTGGTTTTAGGGTAGGATATTCCCTAGTTTTCTTTTCAAATATTTTTGGGATGATGGACACCAAGAAGCACTGTTGGACTGGTTTCTTCTACACTTTTTGAATGGTCCAGCAACCTCTTGCTTGTGTTTCGTAGTTCTCGACTTCCCAATCATATAATTTTGTGTCTGAATTGTATCCTACTGAATCTTGATTGCCTAAGTGAAGTTCACCATAGATATTAGGTTCTGTGTAGTCTTCATTGTTTTGTATCTGATATAGTTGTCGAATGTCGACTTCTTCATCTATAGGTATGGATGGATAGGTACTATGATTTTTTATCCATTCCCTTTTAGTTTTATTCTTTCCTTGTCTAAGGATATCGATGCTTTCATTTTTCTTCCCCAAGGTCGACCTACTAACGCTGGGAAGGAATTGGATCCTTCCTTAGGGTCAATAATTTCAAAGCCGATTTTGGTCGATATTCCTTTTATGGTTGTGTTGACATCTCTCCAAAATCTGATAGGTTCAATTAGACCTTGGTCGGCTAATTTCAAGTATATTCCTAACTCGTATAGTCAAGGTCTACCCAATTGCTCCTAAGTGTCTTGAGTCATAATGTTTACTTGTGACCCGAAGTCGACCACAACTTGTCGGACATGGTATCCTTTAATTTCTAGGTTGACAATTGGGTCGGTATCACTTTTTTCCTTCTAGTTTAGACTGCAGATATTTTTTGTTTGTTTTTCTGTATTGTTGTTGTGTTTTATTTTATATAAAAGGTCAATGAATTGAGACACTGGTTTATCAGTTTGTACTAAACTTATTAGTTCTTTAACTATGCTTTGTCTATTATCATCAGCTTCTTCTTGTCGAGGTAATTCTTTAAATATATTCGATGTGTCTTTATATAGTTGTTTTTGTTTGGCTGGGTGAGGATAATCATTCTTTTCTTTTATTTTGCTTATTCGTGGATTATCATTCCCAATTTTTGTCCCTTGTCAAATTACTATATGCATATTCTTTGTATTGATTATATCATGTTTTTGTATGCACAACAAGACATTAACATTTTTCTTTTTACTTATTTTTTCAAGCATAGTAGGGAAATCCTCTAATGAGTGATCCCCTACTCCACAGCTAGTACAGAATTTTAAGTCAGTTCTATCCTTGTATGGAAAGTCTGCATATCGGTGTCCTTCTTTGTAGCACGTGAAACATTGGATGGGCCAACGTGGTCGTCTATCGCGATTCCCAGAGAATCGACCTCGACCTCCATATCCTCCATGTCGGTTGTCGAACCGATGCTCATATCGATGACCTTCGTACCTTTGATTATTCTGATCGTTTTATGCATGGTTTAGCTGATCATTGTTCTGCGCGACTACGTTTGTCTGGTAGACTGCCTGGTAGTTTTGTCAATTTTTTAAGTTAAGGTGGCAGTCAGCCGTAGCGTGACTTTTCACTTCACATATAGCACAACAATATGCTTTACCATTTTTCATGTTAAATGGACAATATTTTGTTGTGTGTTCTCCATGTTCTTGGAAAATGTCGCAAAAACACTTTGTTTGCACAAATCGAATGTCTTGTCGACAGTTATCTTTTGAATGTCCGGCCATTGAGCATTTCGTGCACCAAACATCCTGACTCTTAAGGTTTAGCTCTTTTAATGATTTCTGCATAATCTCGAGCTGTTATTCTAGTCTAGTATCTGTGGGATATGTTGGGAAGTCTTCGTCCATCTCTACTTGTAGAGCTTTAGTAAGCGCATCTTCATATGTTTTGAACATCTCCAGGCTTATGTGCCACCAAATTTTCTATGAAATACCTACAAGAAACCACTGAATTAACAATTGTTCATCAATTACGTAATCCAGTTGGCTGAGGAGGTCTTTCCAGCGTTTGTCACAGTCATGGACTGTTCTGCTAGCTTTTGTGATGTTGTTTTCAATTTCTTAGCTGCCAGATGTTTTGCATCTGGAGTTTTAAAGAACGACAAAAATTGCACTTTGATTGTTGCTTTATTTGCTTCAGGGGTTATTTCAGAAAAGGTCATATACCATGTTAGTGCTCTTTTCCTCAAGGCACCAGCAAACTGCGCCATCTGTCTATCTTCATCTGTGACCTGGTTTTCCTCCCATGTCGACTCACAGATGAACCAATGTCCTCTAGGATCTTCATAGCCCTCATATAGAGGGATATGCGCTGACCCGNCTTCATCTGTGACCTGGTTTTCCTCCCATGTCGACTCACAGATGAACCAATGTCCTCTAGGATCTTCATAGCCCTCATATAGAGGGATATGCGCTGACCCATGACCCATGTCGGATTCACTGTCGTTGTCTTCTTCAAGAGGTGGCGGCGGTGGGGGTGGTGATGGGGGTAGTGGAATGTTTTGCATATTTATTTGTGTATAACTGTTGTCAACAAAACTCTTGTTCTCATTAGTTGTTTTGTTTTTTGTTTCTTCTCTGACAAGAAGTTGGTAGGGGTCGACTTCTCCTGTCGATGTCCAACTACAATTATTTGTCTGCAAGTCCAACTTTTCTGTATTCTCCAAAGTTGTATTTGGTAGGGGGGGTCCTCCTTCATGTGTCATGGAAAGTAAGTGGATACTTCGGTTGGAAGGGTATGCTTGAAGTGTGACCCAATTCCCTTCCTCTGTTCGATGGATCACTAAATGATTATCATCGTTTACTTCGTCATCTAGTCGGCTCCATATACAATACTCACCAGCTCTTAGTCTTAAATCTTCTTCAACAATGGCTTGCATTTTGGTACTCAGATTCGTTGGAGATAGAGATCTTACCTCTTAGGAAACTTCTATTTGGAGAGCTTCTCGCTACTCTATCCATAAATCTTCTTCCATGGGTGATGCCTCTTCCTCCATGCCTTCTTCCTGTCAGTCGTGATCCGACTCTGGTGGATTTCTTTCTTGGTCTATCACCCTAGTACTCATTCCTCTTTGCAGTTCTATAGCACTTTCTCTTCTTTCTTCCCTTCTTTTCAGCCTTTTCTCTCTCTCTCTCTATTTTCTGTAAATTCGTCGTACCTTTATGTGTCACTGTCCGTTCGATTTCCTTCTTAGGTTGACTTTTCATCACTGGTGGTGGTATCTCTTATTAGTCAACTAAAATCCTATTTACTTTACCCCAACATATGACCAGCTACCCCCCCATGGCCTACCCGACGCTTTAGAAAGCTCGGATAGTTTTGTTTACTTGCTTAGGAAATACTCCCACTCCCTTCTAGCAATGAATTTTTCCCACTTCTTTTGTTTCTCTGCCTAGTTAGAATTTTTTGGCGGTTCGCGTAGTGATGGACGAGGTTCGACAATATGACCCACTCCTTTTTCTATCAGGAATTTGAACGGCAAGGTTGGTAAGGAGCACAGGAACTGCTCGGTAAGGTCTGTATAGAATTTCTTCTGGATGGTATCTACCAAAGTTCTTTCTTCTATAGCTTTCTCCTCACAAAATTCGTTGGTGATCTTTTCAAACCACTCCGACAGGTTTGTTCTTCCCCCTCAAATCAATTTCTCTAGCAGTTGTTGGTCTTTAGTCGCTTCTGAATTTTTCATCCAGAAGTTTCTTCAAAAGCTGGGGTACCGATTCTACAAAATTCTCATGTGTTTCGGTAAAGAATCTTTCCTTCGCTTGAGCAGTCATTAATCTATTTCTCCGCGCGTAATTCTGTAATTAATTTGCTATCTTACATTCCCACCAGTCCTTAATCTCCTGTTCTGATATCATCTGCTTGTATATGTACTATTGGAAATGGAACCAATGTTGTAATATCACAGATCACAGAGGGTTACCAATAATACACATTTAAAAGCATACAAACATATCAGAGACAAGAGACAAGAACACATATGTGGAATAACAGATTATATTATAATGGAAGGGTCCATACAAAACATAGAACTAAACCAAGTTCTCATCTGGCTCAACAGCCTAATATATATTATTTACAAATAGTTACAAATAACTACCTGTCGGTTCAGTTAACTAACACGACCTCATGTGGCTGACCTAATCTCTAATTAGTCAGCTGATCGACTTAGTCAGCTTATCAACTAGCTCCTCCAACATGATCCCATCCTTATTCTTGACAAATAAAAGTGGGGCTCCCTAAGGTGATACACTAGGCTTGACATAACCCGTATATAGTAGTTCTTGTAACTGGATTTCCAATTCTAATAACTCAGAGATACTCATTTGATAAGGTACTTTAGATGTTGGAGCAGACCCGAGTATAACTTCAATGGATAAATCTATTACTCGTGGAGGGGGTAGTCTAGGTAACTCCTCTGGGAACACATCCATGAATTCACTTAAAACCGGGTGGTCCCTTATAGATGTTGGGTTTTCATTAAGGTAGTTTAGCAATATTTAAAGCATAGAGCTTACAACCCTTCCTCAAACACTTCCTTAATTACAAGGAAGATACATGGCTTAAAGAAACAGGCTTACTAAAACCGTTTACCTTCCTAACAATTTTATCTTCGGCTACATAAGTAAAGGTTTTATTGAAGCAATTTAGTTCTACTTATACTTTTCTAACCCATCCATGCCAATAATCATGTCATATGACCCTAGAGGCAACACATTAAAATTGATCCTAGTTACATGATCGTGTATTGAAATTTCACAATTAGAAACAAACTCTGTTACCT
>LPNX010429144.1:4659-25950 GCA_001517045.1 Pseudotsuga menziesii | reverse complement strand
TTCTTCTTAGGTATCCATTGATTTGATTCAAACCAAAACACACATCTTTTTATCTAAGGTCCACATATAATATTTTTATTATTAATATTTAATATTATTTATGGCTAACATATAATATTTTTTATTATTTTTTATTTTATTAGGAACGAACATTACAACATTTCCCCATACATGGTTTTAAAACCACATGCAAGGCCCTCCTAAACCATGGGTTGTTTAGAAGGCCTTGCACTAAAAGCATGTGCACATACTTTTAAAACCATGCACATGATTTTAAAACCATGTGTACATAGTTTTAAAACCATGTGCAAGGCCAACATTTTTTTGAGGATAATTCAAATTTTTATTTTTTATTAATTTGTTAGGTATGAACATTAAAACATCTCCCCCATATTGTGTTTTTTTCGTGACCCACATATTTTTATGCATAATTAATTTTTTACTTTTTTATTGTTTTGTTAGGTAGGAAGATTACAACATCTCCCCCATATTAGGTTTTTTTTGGCCAACATTTATTTTGGCCTATAATTAAAAAATATATTTTTTATTAATAAAAATAACGTTATGTAACGTTACAAGATCACAAGATCTCCCCTATACTAGGCTGTAGAGCGCCTCTCAGCACAAAATAAATACTTTCTCATTATAGGAGGGAAGACTGTAATGTACCCAAAAACATAGAAGGAATACTTTCTCATTTTAGGGAAATGGGTTATAGTATTTTTCCTTAAACATAGCCCAACCTACCTACAAACATGTTATATCATATTTAACACTAAATCAATATAATCAAAATGCATTCTCTTCAATTGTATTCTTTCTTAGAAAAAACATATAAATGAATCTCATAAGCCTATGAACATGTTAAAGGCTCCTAACTAAATAGAGGCCATATAATTTGATATAACACAAATAATCCATTTAAATCCTTATCCATGACTCTAAGAAGCATAGAATCTAAATCACCAAGTTAATTATGAAATTCACTTGCAATCATTTATGTTACTAATCATTCTAAGGTAACTATTTTACAAGTTCAACATATATTTTCTACTAGGCATCCATCATCATAGCACCTTTAAGTCTATACTATTTCGTGAACAAAATCCTTATAATAGAAACAAATTTCCTTAATTGTATTTAACTCTCTTTTTTTTACAAATTAATGATTCATCATTTATAAAGTATGTATTCAATTAGTAAGACAAGGTTACAAAACAATAACATAAGTGCATAAACCAATATAAGGAAATAAAACACATAAACACATATACAAAATTGGCGCTAATATACGTAGTTTCCCCAAAATTGAGCTACATCCACAGAGAATTTGTTATAACTTTTATTAATTTATCTAGTAAAAAAAATAATACAATCTACGTGACATCCTAAATCCTCCCGTAGACATATTGCATGTTTTGGTTAAGTTATAGGTTTGGTACTATGAATGATGTGAGTCATCATAAACTATGATATTTTATAAAATGAGATTTTAAATACTTCTGGAAACTTGATATGGGATGAGTAGTGATAAAAGGGGACCAAGCTTATTACTGATCTAGGAGTTATGAGATAAAAGTTTAAGAAAAGAGAAAACATAAAAAAGTTATTTAATAATTAAAAAATTAAATAAAATTGTGAGGAAACAAAAAGACACATCCTAACTGCTTGTTGATTCAAGAAACTTCTTTTATTTTGTACTGACTATTCATTGAGGCTACTAAGTTATTTTTATTAATCTGATGAAAAATAGGTCCATTTTTTCCTTCTCTTCAAATTTTCTCTCTAATCATAACCCTCTGAAAATGAAAAGAGAGAGAGCAAGCCCCTCCCATAAAATAATCTAAGAATATAAGAATGAAAGGTAGATAGAGGAGCTTCCAGAGGAAATGCTACCTTCTTGCCCAAAACGGTCTGGCGTGGATTTTCACCTCAGTAATCAGAGCTAGTTTTGTTCTAGTGGTGTGGCCTGGAAAGAAATAATTCCTGAAAGAGGAAGCTGATGCAAATAAGAAAATACAAAATGCTAAGTAAAGGGAACTTGATGGCAGCATCTACTTAGAGGAAAGAGCTTCACAACAAAGAACCCTAATTCTAGGTTTCTAGTAAGCTTGGTCCAACTTGGGGGTGATATCTCCAAAGGTTGAAAGATGTTGAACAATTGCAGTTATCTATGGTAGGGTGGAACTAGGTAGTCCCTTATCAAGTTTTCTGAAATGTTTCCAAATTAGTTATTTAAGATTCTATGGTTACATTTTGTTCCTAGGTAATCTCCTTTCTTCAAAATGTCTTCTTAATTTGAGATTATGATGTTTCTTTTTAACATAAAGTGTAGGTTATATTTAGTCTAGTTAATTGATATACTAACATGTACAATTTTCTTGAGGTGTTAAGACAAATATTCTCTTTATCCCTAGATTAGAATCTTATTAGGATTAGATAATTTATTTCCTGTAAAAATTATGTTCATCATTACCATTCTGTATAGACTAATGTACAAGGGTATTCAAGGATTTATTAGATCCCCCTGGTTTTGGAGATATTGGTATGACTATATTTATCATGTAATATCTTAGGCACATGCAGGAAAAAGATTTAGTTAGGGTAGGATTTTTCTTTCTGCTCAAAGATGGATTCAAGACTATTTGACATCCTAATCTTAAGTTGTAGGGTTAAAGAATGCATACATAATTATAAGCTTGTGTGCAAATTAAATGGATGACTATACTCCATTATAAATAATTAGTAGCCTCTTAATTTAATCTGCTAAATAAGAACTAAAGAGGTGCAGGCATGAAGCTTCCTATAGAAGTAGCTCTATGGAAAGTAGGAGAATCAAAACCTAACCCAAATAACAGAGTAATACAAGGAAATAACAAGATAACAAACCAAATTTTATACATAGATAAAGTCTTGTACATCTAATTTCAACAGATATAATATTTTCAAAATCCTTAAACAATGTCCTGAAGATCAAATATTTATTGCAGTGATAACATCTAAATTCCCTCTTTAGACATCATATAGGAGTAATAGGATGGAATAGATATAACTAGTAAACAATCCAAATCCCATACAGATATCCAAAACCACCTCAATAGAATTAACCAAGCATAGTGTTAACAAAGATCGGATCGATATGAACTATGATATGGTTCCTCCCCAAAGCCCCAAGTCTCATAGAAGAATGCAAAACGATAAACCAAATAAACATCGTAACAAAAAATACACACTTTTATGACAATTGCACGATATTACAATAAAAGAAAACGTGAGACTTAGCCATCAAAGCTAACATTGGAAGCCCCAAAAATATTGCACACCCATAACCTGAGAAGGTGAGGCTTAATACCTCTCCTAAAACCTTTATTTTTACAAATAGTTTATCCATTTCAAAAATATCGTAAGGGCCAAAGTATATAATAATCAACCAAAATCTCTGAGCATGAAACCCTAACAAACCGAATCATTAATAAAAATGTTTAGAATCATTGGCTACAAAGAAATACCAACATGAATATACCATCAAGAATGAACACAACATTTGTATACCCAACACCAAAACCCTCCACAAGACTATCCTTATGCGTCCATCTCACTCATTTTTCCCCTTAGCATTTGAAAGTCGGGATTGGTGGCTTACCAGGGTGATGGTAGCCCATATCCATCCCCAAGTCACCATTTTTCTTGCACGAGCTCAAACTTGTCCACCCAAATAAAAACAAAAATCACAATTCAAGATAAACAATATACAACACTATGAAATTACTGAGAGTAGTATTAATACCTATGAGGACTGAAGTTCACTCCCATGATGCTAAGTATAGCTGCAAATCGAATTCGAGCTCCCATAACCATGTTCTTGTAACCCTACGCAAGTAGGAATAAATCGCAACCACTGACAGACTCAACTGCCAAGTTAAGGAAGTAGAGGAGACATGCTCACTATAGCAAGTTGACTACTGACAAATACACCCAAGAAGGCATGAGAATAGTGCTGGGGAGGGTCAAGGTCACACACAAAAATAGAACCAACACTCACTTTGCATGCCATCACTGGCAAAGTTGAGATATTTCGAGGAAGATCCTTGTCCGACTCAATAATGAGTGGGTTAAACCCTCAAAGGAAAAAAAGGGAAATCCTGACTGCTACAGTTGATGCAAGTACCTATTTTAATTGCAGAGTGCATTCCTGGAACCAATGCATCCTCCACACACATCAGACCACACAAGTAACAGGTAGAGTCAGTTAATGCCACCAACATGGGTCGGATCGATGTGGAAAAATCCACCATTAATGCTAACGAGCCAAGATGTTTTACCCACGATATGCCAAATGATGCAAAATCCACCTGCAATTCTTCCTCCCTCAATTCCTAAACTCTTACCTTGAGTATTGAGTCGCTACTTATTTATCATCAAATACATACCTCCTCTTGTTACACGAACCAAACAATAAATACCAGACTTTCCAAGAGCTATCGAACCTCCTCTTCATCATTTTTGAATCTGAATTTCAATGCTTCACAAACTCATGCATTTCCAATGGTCATATTATTTGTTCACGCATTTATACCAGTGAGATGGGTATCTAAATCCCACTCTGTTTATGCTATTGAGTAAATTATAGGTCGACATACAATCTATACCAAGTTGGGCGCCTTTAAGCCATCACTATTTGGGCAATCCCACACCACATCAAAAAAAATACTCTTCCACTACACATATAACTTTGTCTTGGAATGGATCTCAATTCTCAAGGAATGGAATCCCATGGTAACTCTTTCTCCTCCATTAGTTAATATCCAGAACTTACAAAATAAAACTCAAAACTCATATTTACTTACCTCACATGTAGAATTGAATCTGGGACTCTGAAAATAACTAGATATTTAAATGCTCGGTGTCTACCAATGATATCCGATGTATCCAAGGCACAAAATATTACCAAGATTATGTTTCCAAATGAGAAATTCCCTTTGAATTCATTTAATGTATGATTTCCATCAATGATTCAATAATACTATGTGCCCAACCTATTAAGCGCCTTTCCACCAATTCTCCAGTCATTCATATGACTGCTTCCAAATTTGACAATTCATATTTATAATTGAGATATATGAATACTCGCAATGCCATATACTCTTCTCATGCTCTACAATGAAATCTCTTTCCTTCGCCATGACTTCTCCATACACGGTGATCTCAGGAATATTTTCTCTCCATTTACAATCAAACCTAGAACTAATTCATCTTCTGCACAAGATTAAGAGTATGATCATGATAGGTTTTAACACAAAATAATATTGATTTCAAACCTCATCACAAATATTTGAAGCCCCTTTCAATCACTCACATAGTTACACAAATAATAGAATCACTCGGTATTCTTATCAAGGTCACATATAGTTTCAATTGATCGCATACGTCAATTAAATAACCACCAGGTTTCCATGCATTTAATAATACATAAACATATGAAATTGTCAATGCCAGAGATGACAGGAAATTGATTTTTCTCATTTATAATCAAAGACTGTACATGCTCTTCTCTGCTTTGCCAAAAACTTAATTTCCATACCCATCTCCCATGGCTCCCCTCTTTCTAAATTCTTGTCGGCCTTTTTTTTCATCTCCCAGAAACTCTTCTTTCAGCTCCCTAAACCCTAAGTGACTTCCAAAAAATTTCGTAACTAATTCCCAAAAGATCCAATCCAATTCTGTCCTCCTAATGACTCATAAAACCACCTCCTAAATATCTTCCATTGTCTCTAATAACAAACTCATACTTATCCTATCTGAATGACTTGTTATTTTAGATATTTCTATAGCCATCAAATGCTTCCAGCACAACCAAATTTGTTACAATGAGTTATTGCCTGATCTTAATGACTCGTTAGTCCTCATAGTGATTCACTATTTCTAGAACTAATTTAGAAACTTTAGAAAATATGATTATTTACATTAAGAACTTGCTTTTCTCATCAAATCTCAATATCCCTTTGTATAATTTTTTCTTTAGAAAACTCGATGGTTTTAAGAGTGAGCATGCTCCAACATCAAGCTCCCAAAGTAGAAATATATGACCTCTAGGTCATATGCATTCAGTCTTCATTCCACCTAGATCCTGAAAGTTATGGTGCAACTGTTCATTTGCTTTACTGCATCCTTTCTTTGTCAATGTCTTTTGTCTTCCAGGATCCCTAGCCTTTTGTTGTAACTCTCCACTACTTTTAATGTCATTACAATTCACTACTAGTCTTAACTTACCAGGCCTCCACAATTTATTTTGCAATTTACCATCACTTTTATTTGTAACCTCCTCTTCAGTCAATGAGCTTAAACAATTTACCTTCTTACTCTTTCCTCTGTACATTCTCTTGGAATCTTTCAGTATAAATTTCCACAATTCTTCAATCTCCTTATCCAGTGCATTTTCCAGATGACAAACACTATCCCTTCATGACTGGATCTGCTCTTGAATAAAATATTTATATCCTTTCATCCCATCTTCCTCCTCATGCTTCTCCTCATAACCATATGAGATATGGAAATGTCCTCTCCATCAGATATCCTTTAGAAAATATGATTTATTTTTCCATTCAAACTTCACTTGCTATCTCAGCAATCTGATATTGCTTGTAATATCCTACCTTTCTCATTTCACATACCATTTCATATTTCAAATTACATTTTATAACTTCATTTTCCTCATTGGCCTTCAAGACAATATTTTGTTCGATAGCTTCATACAACAAACCTCCACCATCACAAGACATCAAGGCCTTTTTCTTATTCACTCCAATCTGGTCTTCATCATGATTATACCAATCAGAAAGAACAACTGTTCCACTTTGTTTTCTTTGTTTATTAATGTCCTTGACAATTTCCTCATCTCCATTCAATTCCCATTTTGCAACTTGAATGTCTACCCTCTGTTTTTCCAATCTATGTTCCAACAGATTTAATTCATGCCACAAATTTGGCATCTCTTTTGGAACTTCTCCCAACAACTATGCACAATATTCATCAGTTTCTTCTTCTACATCAATTATCAAGCAATCTTCTTTATCTTGAATGTCTTCAAGATTAATATCCCTCAGTAACTGATGATCATCTACAGCAACACTCAGTAGCTACTCTTCCTTGGTCTCAACCTGCAATAACTATCCAATATTTACAAGATCTTTCACAGCAGTATTCAGCAACTACTCCTTCTCCTCCTTCTTCATAAGATTCCATGAATCTTCTTTCATCTCTTGAAAATCCAGAATTCTACTTTCTACTTCTTCTGTGACAACATGAGATAGTTGTCCTGCTTCAATATTTCCTACACACACAAAATGTTAGTTTTAATTCATGAGACTCTTTAGTCTCCTTTGATGATTTCTTCATCAATTCTCTTAGTTGACTGTCATCGTCAAAATACTTCATCAAATTCTTCTTTAATTCTATATCCACTTCATCACCTTTCTTAAGAAATCTTTCTGATTCATATTCACATGAACAGAATTATTTCTTCCTTATCAATCCTTTCTCAAGCTCTGCTTTCTTGAGCACTCTATCCTTCCTCAAAGCTAATGAATCTAATCTTTGCTCCTGCTGCAATACAGACCATTTCACTTTCTTCTTTTTCATCACCCATCCATAATACTCATCTTTATTATTCTCTTGAATCAAATTCTCTAGTTAACTGAATCTTTCTTTGATCTCAGCAAACTCTTTGTCATACCCCTTTTGAATTGTATTCTAAATGTCCTTCAGTTGAACATCTTTCTTCATTTGGCCATAATTCTTCTTTAAATCACTTATATGACTAGGAATAGTCATCTTCTTTTCTTGGTTTAAGACAATGTTAGATGATTGTCTATGATCTCTCATGCTTGAGAAACCTACAAACATACAATAATCGTTAGTCTCAAAATCATAAGGATCCATAGCCTCTTTTGTTGTCCCAAACATCAACTCTCTCAATGGGTTCTCATCCTTCCAAGGATCCATGAAACCTTTAGCTTGTCTCATGGCTTCATCCTCATCACTACTTTCACCGAGAATAGACCCTTGTTCAAGTTCACATAAGTAAACCTCTTCCTCGGCATGCATCATATGCTGTAACTCAGCTCTTCTAAGTTCTTCCTTTAGTTGGACTCTTATCTCATATCTCAGCCTACTCTATAACTGACTCCACCTTATTCTTATTTTCTGAAGAACCCAACCATATCTATGGTCTTCCATATTTCTTTGTACAAATTCTCTCATCACCTCCAGTTGCACTTTCATTTCAGCCAATTCCCTATCAAGCTTATTCTGACTTGATCTTCTCTGGACCCTCTCTGAACCTTTACTACAACTTTCAATTGTTATAGTCTTCCCTCTCTTCTGAGCTCCTCCTTGATCATTGTGAGCTGCATTCAAGCCACTTCTATAGATTGACTCCACCAACGTACCTTCACACACCATACTAAGCCTTTCCATGCCTAGTCTTCCCTCGGTATGTCTATTGATCCCCTCCTTTGGAATCTTTACTTGAGCATTCTCTGCTCCTTGGATTCTACATTCAACTCTCCTACTCTTTGAGAAATTTGTTTGTACTCCTTCTCTGCTGCAATGTTCTTTGCCAACTTCCTTCAAGGGCTTTCTCTATATTTGGTTACAGACACCCTGCCATAAACACTCCACTATGAGAAATTTGTTTGTACTCCTTCTCTGCTGCAATGTTCTTTGCCAACTTCCTTCAAGGGCTTTCTCTATATTTGGTTACAGACCCCCTGCCATAAACACTCCACTACCTGCTGTTCAAATCTCTCTTGAACTTGCACTATTGTTGGTGTAATTATCATCTAGTTTTTCTTCCTTTCGTGGTATTCCAATGAACATCCATTCACATATTAGAACATTATTCTCCATATATACTCTACTTCTACCATAGTAAAATTGATTTTCATGGACTTTCAATGACCCCTTCAGAGCTTCATCCATGCAATTTGTCAACCTCTAATTTCAATGTATATTGAAAAACAAAATTCAATTTTACCTCTATCAGAATTCCCAAATATGATTTTTCTCTAGGCTTTGATACCAAAAATGATGTGTAATATCCCGAATTTTGGACATAACACTTATAGGCATGTTCCTATTGATTATGATGGTTATCTTGATGTTTTATTTTTATATATTGGGTCGAAGACCCCACTGCATATGAATATGATGATTTGTTTTATATATTGGGCGTAATCCAATTATTTATTATATATATATGCTTGTTTGTGTTGGGCATGGGCCCTGAAGCACATGATTGATGAGATGTTTTGTGTTGAGCGGGAAGCTCTAGAGCACATGAGTGATTGATGATTTGTGTTGAGCGAAGAGCTCTAGAGCACATGAGTGATTGATGATTTGTGTTGAGTGAGGAGCTCAGGAGCACATGAGAGATGGATGATTTGTGTTGAGTGAGGAACTCTGAAGCACATGAGTGATGAATGATTTGTGTTGAGTGAGGAACTCTGGAGCACATGAGTGATCGATGATTTCTGTTGAGCGAGAAGCTCTGGAGCACATGAGTACTTACCTTTGTGTTGAGCGAGAAGCTCTGGAACACATGAAAAGATAATTGGAAGTGTTGGGCATAATCCCTGGAGCATTCCATGTTGGTGTTGAGCATAAGCTCCAGAGCATCGGATCCTTAGCCATTGTATCCCTAGGTGTATTGTACAAGTACATCCTGTCATTAGTGTTGAGAAAAGAGCTATGGAATTTCACTAAGTTGTAACTCCCTGTTAAAGTGTTGAGTATGGGCTTTGGTAAGCGCTAGGGGTTACTGAAAAGAACTTAATAACTTCCAAGTGAAAACAACTCAAGAAAAATTATTGATCTCATCATACTTATTTGTAAGTGATTAAATGAAATTTCGAATTTATGTATTCTCATCAGGTACTGAAGAGCTACCATGTTATACGAGGGAAATCCAACATGCAAGGATGTTTAGAGTTACCTAGCCTAGTAGACCTAACCTTCTCCCTATCTTGACCTTAATGAAGAAGTGTCATTTAGTCTAGGGATCATGGTATATG
The DNA here is from genome assembly GCA_001517045.1 of Pseudotsuga menziesii. Lineage (NCBI taxonomy): Eukaryota > Viridiplantae > Streptophyta > Pinopsida > Pinales > Pinaceae > Pseudotsuga > Pseudotsuga menziesii. The sequence continues at coordinate 15,880 of LPNX010429144.1, read as the reverse complement.
ATGCCCAAAGACAAATGTTAACAAGTGTTATATTATTATGTACTTTATACATGGTATGTATAAAGAATTAAATATATTTATAATATTAATGATGAAAGAAAGAAAGAAAAGCTCCATCCATTATTATTTATTATGTAAAGATAATAAATAGTCCAAAACCTAGAAAGTCTAATTAGGAACTAGTTGAAAGTTCCAAAGTTAAAAATATTAAAAATTACACGAAGTAATTGAAAATGGTTAAATTAAGAAACCAAGGTTTCTTGATTTAACTGTCCCTTTGACTGAAAAGCAGGGATGATTTTAAGGAACCATACTTATTTAAAAGTGTATAAATGTTGGCGAATATTACCAATTCTTAAAAGGCGTTAGCTTTCCACCCGACCATTTGCACCGACCGGACGACTGGCAATGTCGGATGTGACAGCTCACGCGAGATGGGTCGTCTGATCGGTGCAAATGGTCGGGTGGAAATCTAACGCCATTCTTAAAACGCCAACTATAAAATGATTGGCGATATTTTTCATAAAATATTTTAATTTCCAAGGATTTAATATCGTTTATATAATAATTTGGCGATTTTTAGGGTGAAAAAAGTTTACCCCATCAAAATTGGGCGAAACAGGACTTTAAAAAATGCAAAATGGCGAATATTTTTTGGGAGAAAAACATGGAAAATAGCCCACTGGGATAAAATTCGCCCCTAAAATTATCCTTGCTGAAAAGTCTGTCTATAGAGACTCAAGCCAAAGAAAGGCTTGGGGGTTCTGATATATCATTGGGAGGAGTCATTTTCTGCCTGTTTTGCTTTCAAGAGAATTCTTGGAGAACATTTTTCCTGAAAGGAAAAAGGAGAACTGATCCAAAACTGATATACCAAATAGGAAACCCTACCTTAGGATCTCTAAGCTACTTGCATGTTGGAGTCCAGCTCGAGGGGGATCCGGATTAAAATTTCCTAAGAAAATTAAGTACTTCTACAACCCGCAATCTGCATTGCGGAAGCGGGATTGCAGAAAGAATTTTTGTCTAAATTGTTAAGTACTTCCATAACCCGCAATCCGCATTGCGGAAGTAGGATTCTGGAAAGAAATTTTGTGTAAATTGTTAAGTACTTCCCACAATCCGCAATCCACATTGCGGAAGGAATTTTTGTAAATAACTTAAGTGTTTCGGCAATCTGCAACCTGCATTGCGGAATTTGTTTGTTCCCCCCCATTAAGATTGCCCATATCATTCGAGCTACCTTACCATACCCATTGGTCACCTTCGATACGAGCTGGGTTGGGGTAAACTCTAGGTTATAAAACGAATGGCTAGAACGATTGAACCAACGAATTGCTCCACAAGGGAAGGAAGAAATAAAATTAGTCAATGTTATTCGTAATCATGGCCAGAATAATTTTAAAGGAAGGGGGATAAATGGGGATGGATAGGAAGAGATTGTTAAGAGAGGGAAGGTAGGGAGGAAAGGTAAAGGAAAAGAAAAAAAGATAGGAATAAGAGTAAGAAGCAATATATAAGAATAAATATAAGCATAGGATTACGAGAAAGACTAGGGGCATGTATAGTGGAAAGGAGAAAAGTAAATTTGTAAAGAACTCAAGTAATTCCACAATCTGCAATGCGAAACCGGAAAGGTGGAAGGTAAATTTGTAAATGACTTAAGTGTTTCCGCAATCTACAATCCGCATTGGGGAAACAGAAAGGAGGAAAGTAAATTTGTAAATAACTTAAGTGTTTCTGTAATCCGCATTGGGGAAGTACAAAGGTGAAAGGTAAATTTGTAAGAAACTTAAGTGTTCCTGCAATCCGCATTGCGGAAGCAGAATTGCGGAAGGGAAAGTCATAAATAATTTAAGTACCTTCCACAAACCGCAATCCACCTTGTGAAAGCATATTTGTAGAAGGGAAATTAGTAAGTGTTAATGTGCATTCCGCAACCCGCAATTCGCCCTACGGAAGTGGAACTGTAGAAGGAAACTTTTTAAGAGCCTATGGAGTTTTTCGCAACCCACAATCCACATTGCTGAAGCGGAGTTGCGGAAAGAAAGGATGTTATCTCCTAAGGTAGTTTCTGCAATCCACATTGCAGAAATTCCATTGTGGAAGGCATGTTGCAGAAAACCTCTTAAACTTGAGATTTTGGAATCAAACCAGTTAAAGGAGTTAGGATAACCTTGAAGGTTATTTTTAAGAGTTCCTTTGTATTTTTGTAGTGTTGAAAGTGTGATAGAGAATGAGTAAATGGATTATGACTTATGGCATATATTTTATGTGATGTCAAATTTTATATTTTTTTATGCAAAGTTTCATATGCTTACATGGGTATGTTACACAATGGAAAAAAGACTCCATCGTTAAAAGATAATATTGGAAAGGATTCCAAAACTCCCTTTCATAATTAGATCAAGCATTAAGTTGGAAGTAACCATCCTTTGTATATATTGCATTTCTTAGAAGAATAGCCAAGGGATAAGAAGAAAAAACTATGTTACTTATATTTGGAACCTGTTTGATTATCAATATAACTTTTAATGAAAGTTTTAAAGGAATAATTAGAAAAGTTGGTTGTCTTATCTTCTACTATCTATTTAAACGTTCAACTAGAGGTTGGGTAATTACCTCGAGGTTTTTCTTTTGTTTTTTAACCCCAGTTTTAAACTTGTAATAGATTTGGAGAAACACATAGTGTTTATGACTGCTTAATATACCATTTAGTTAATATATTACTTCAAACTTTGTCCATCTAGAGTTAGAAGGAAATTATTTTTCTATGTTTTAGATATTCCTTTAATTAAACTTGCTAACTGAATTATTTTTCTTCAGTTATAGAATTGTTGTAATTTATGACCCATGATGTCTAAAAGTATTTTTCTATCGTTTAGATACTCCTATAATTAAGCTTGCTAACTTGATTGTTGTAATTTATGACCCATGATGTCTATAAGAGATATAATATTTTTCAAGATGGTCACGAATTAGGGTTCAAAGATGCCAACCTTATCTCATGATTGTAATGTTAGTGTCTAAACCGATAGATCTTGTGTTTCTTAGCTCATTAATCTAGATTATTATTGAAAACCCTAGAACTACATTCCATTCTTACAAGTAACTCAAGACCCTCTTTTTTGGGGATAGGTAATCAAACCCTAAATTCCTTTTCTATTGATTCATTCCTCAAAATAATAACATTGTTTTCAATTAGTTTAGTATCCCAAGAGTCTTAAATTAATTTCATAATCCTATTTATTTTCACTCCAATTACACTCGAAAAGGGTTTAGAGTTGTACGAAATTCCTCATTCCATAGGTAGCAAGGAATAAATGTTTTTGTAAATTTTATGTGTGTAAGTAATTTTCAAACAAACTTATTTACCACGTATTGGTTGAAATCATTTTCATCCTAGAACTATTGGTTTCTCTTATAAAGTTTTCGGCTATGTATCCTCTTTGCCTTGAAGTTAAGGGGTTATTGAATGGGTATATCGGTTAACTCTAAAGTGTATTAATAATCACCATTCTTGTTAAGATAAGATATGCATTACACTTGCATTTTCTAGATTTCATTTTCTCAAGAAAGAAAAACAACTAGTAGATCTCACAATTCTTTTTCGACTGAATTACAGACTTGCAAGTTATATTTTAATAAAAATAAAACAAATCCTACTCTGTAGTTCATTCATATAATGAAAGTATTATATATTCTTCAATAAATTAATAGAGCATAGATCTCTTTAACATTACAAGACTCTTCATTAGTAATTTAGCATAGAAGTCCTAATTTTCAAACATGAATATAAAAGACCTTTCTACATAATCACTTTATCAATAAGAAACAAGTAAAATTCTCAATACAGATCCTTAAAAAATGTAGGTAAAGAAACTTATCGATATAGGAACCTCCGTGCGTAATTTAGGAACCTCCACAATCCACCCAGCCTTAGAATTACTGAGTTGTTTGTTTTGTCGGTTCAATAACTCACCCCCAAACCAAACTGAGCACACTAGGGTGGGTATCTTGATTATCCTCTCTCCATTTATTCTTGCAGAGATTTCCCGCAAGGTATTTTATCATTCCTTGCAAATCCTTTCTAAAACTCGTACACAGTAAAATTCCATAGCCCTATTCTAAGGACTACCATGATCATTTATTTCCATGGTTTTAGCCCTCCAAGATTAAGACTCGACCTTCCATTGGTACATGGACCAACACATTTTCGTATTGTCCTTATCTTCTCTTCCTCCTCCTTTTTCCTCCTCTTTCTTTTATTTCTTTAAATGGAGAAAGGAAAAATAAGTAGTTAGGTTTCCATTTCTTTTAGCCACTAATTATTCTTTTCCTAATTACTAGTTAATCTTTTTTCCTAAATATTTTATAATATCGGTTTTAATACTCTTACTTATTTAAAACAATATCCTTACCCTAATGCACTCGATCCCTGGCATGCGGTTGTTCCTAACCCAGTGGATATTACTAAATGAAAGAGATAAGATTTTATTAACTTTATCTATCTCTGTTGATCCAGAGTCTCGCGACTCAACATCAATTTTTTTTAATATAAAGATATAAAAGTAACATCAATGTTGTAGAGTTACCTAGCTCAATCGTCAAATAAAACATATTGTACTGAAGTATTTACACATTATCTTCTATTAGAACACTATTTCACCTAGGACCATAGTCTCTTTCATTTTTGGAATAGATTAGTTAGTCTGAACAAGGATAATGATGTTTTTTCTAAGGTTATTGGGGTTTTGGACCATTAATTTCACCCAACTCCCTCATTTTGGTTAATATGGGAGGTAATGCACCCTCATTCATGTCGTTTTGGCCCCTTAGGGCACTCCATCACTTAAGCATGGATATGGGTTTGACCAAGGGCGCCCATCCATTGTTTTTGGCCATTTATTGCATTTTTTGTCCTTTTGGACTACCTAGGGCCACTCCCATGCCACCATTCTCTCCACCAATCACGGGACACCATAATTATTGACAAAACACACCATCCCAATGTTCATATGTTCCATTCATGACTATTTGAGGTCAGTTGGGATCCTATTGGTCAACCTAAGGGGGTTTGAGGTCCAATGTAAGCCTCCCTCTTGTATGCCACCAATGAGCCTTCAAAGGCTAATTATTTTCTCCTATTGTTATATATTTTAGATACAAACATGTCTATGTATTGGAATGTAATAGAAATCAAAATTATTGGCACCATTTTTGTGTTATTTTGCCTCTTTCAAATTGTTTTAGCATATTTTGTCACATTCTTGTATTGTGAGGATTCCTTTGGATAGTAGATCTTGTTGTGGTTATAATTTTACATGGTATAATAGATATTGGAGCTTCTAATTGATATCAGTGAGCTCAAATTAAAAATCTAAGGATTCCTTCTGAAGATTAAGAATTTCCATTGTAGGTTATTTAGTGGTTCTTTGTCATAGAGGTACTACATAAATAGAGGTACTATCTTTATCATAGAGGTACTAGATAAATGTTTACTTGAATCATCAATAGATTATTATTTCAGTAGATACGATTATACATTTATATATGCAGATCATTATTAATATCCTTCAATTTTGTCTTCCATTATGATATTCAATAGAATATGTGGCCTAATGACGAAGCTAGATACTTACAACCTTTAATATTCTTATGGCTAGATCAGTTTCCCAATGTAGTTGTTAGGACATTAAACAAACAACCAGTTGTATTAGAGTATGTTGTCCAATGCATTAATTAGGTTAATCATATAATTATAATACAATTGCACTAGACTTTGCGTCCCAATGCAACAGTTAACGTAATCACAAAAAATAATACCTTACTTCAACATTCTAGATTCATAACAATAATTAGATCATAAGTTAGATAAATCAAGAATACTTATGGGGAATTGAGAGTGATGTGAGCGGGGAGGAGGGTCCATAAGAGCTTCCACCTTCATGTGGTTGGTCCTGTTCAATAGAGAATATTAAATTATTCTTGAAACAAAGAGGAGCTCAATGAATGGCTACGATGGTGCCTTTCTACAACCCACTTGCATGTCATCTAAATTTTGACAATTTCCTGGGTACATTCTTGGATAATTCATTCATTGAATACCTTCATATAATTGTTGCAACATGTACAATTCTATAATGTAATCTTTGTATTTCTTGATTATAATGGAACTAGGATGAAAAAAAAATATTACATCTATTAGATTTATTAAAAATATACTAATAATATTTGTAATATGATGTAGTTGTGAGGGACCCTACATGAGGTCTTTCCATCCAAATAGAGAATTTGGGGAGGATTCCAACTATAAATGAGATGTTAGTTTTTGAGCTTTTCCAATTCTTGTTATTATTTTGATTTCCCATGATTACTCGTATTTAGTGCAGGATATACAAAACTTCTACTACCTAAGTTGTAAGCATAAGAAGCAAAAATACATCTTGATAAAATGGTATGCTATTTAAAGTAGCACATTGTCTTGTGGGCATGAGCATATTCATTTGAATGTATGTAATATATATTTAACATGGTGTGTGCCAGGTCCCATATATAGCTTCATCCTTGGGGGGTGTCAAGCTTGGCACAAATGGTCATAGAGACCTGTTTGACTGGGTCACTATACAACTTACAAAACCTAATATCAACATGATGTACAACTTTTGAAACCAACATCCCTTGCTCTACAGGTATGACATATTGTACTAGTTGTCCACAATTTTCTATAATAATTGTCTTTGTAAAATTTCATTGAAAATGCTATGGATATTAAGACAATTCATACTGGTGATGGTATTATCTATGATTGTTAAATTAGAACACATACTTTGAAGAATAATAACTAGTCATTTGTGTTGAAGGTGTCCAAAATGATGACAAGAAGAAAAATGTCTTTCTTCTTCTATCTTTTGCTCATGTGGATCACATTCTTCATCATATTTAAGGCCGTAGAAATGCTATTGAGGTATGGAAGAAGTTTAAAAAATTATATGAAACCTCTAATGAACTTTGAAATTTATTTATGTTAAACAAATTAACAAATATGAAGATGCATAAATTTGATTATATAACAGAGCATGCCTAGAATGAGTTTGTGGTAATTGATACTGAAATTAAAGACTTGGTGTTATTGCCATTTCGTTCAATAGCTTCCATGATTCACATTGAATTTTAATAAACATCATTTTTCATATCTTCTTTACATGATATTCCAACATTCGAAGAAGTTGTAGTTTTGATGATCGAGCAAGAAGAGAGGTTAGAGAAGAATGAGAATGAAGGTCCAGCTAGAGTATTCATAGGAAGGTGCAGAGGAAGATGTTGAGATAGAGGTTGTGACATAGAAAGGAGCGATAGGAAACAAGATTAGAAAATTAATTCAAATTTTCAAAGGTAATTCTCAAAGTACCAAATCCAAATTTTGCAATTATTGTGGCTGAAATAATCATAATGGTTAAATTGCCCACACTTGACACATTGTAGCAGAGGCTTAAATGTTAAGTTGCTTGGTTCATTGGGTTTAGAATGACCTTGTGTTGGAGCATTTTTTGGGGATTATATAGTTTATGTTACAATAGATTCCGTAGATTGTTTATTTAAATTGACTGGATTTTAGAAATTTTCATTTCAATAATTCTAGAAGTAACATGTATCAAACTTTCATGGTTTCACAGTTCCTCAATGACTTCCCTTATCATTACCAACTTCTAGCATCTTGTCTAGGGGACATTCATCTCGTACATGATTATGTTATACAAGAACAAGTAATCTCCTTATCTTTACTGAGTACTTATGTATTTGTGGTTGACCCTTTGTCACTTCTAGTTACAGTGCACAAGTATGGATAAAGGGTCCAAGTCTTAAGTAAATGAATCGAATCTTGTAGGTGGGGGCAGCAAATTGAGGGGAAGGCAGGAGAGTGTCGCTCTTTGCTTCGGCAGCACTGAAAACTTCACTAACAGCTCAAAATAACAGTTTCAGCAATGTATAGCTTTTCTGTTACAGCTTTACAACAATGTACAGCTTCAGTGACAGAGCTCAAAAATCAACCCAGCACCTACAGGATTGTTGCAGCTTGGCTGCTACAGCTTATAGTACTTCCTAGATTGTGTTGTAACTAGTTGTTATATCTACGAATACTTGATACGAATGTTTCAGCTAGCTGTCACTGCTGATGTCACCTACAGCACACTCACGACTCTATTACAGCTGACTATTTTGCAATTTTATGATAACCCTTGCGTCCATAAACTCAACATAAATATTCTATTGAATTAATAAACAACATTCACACAAATAAACTCCAGTTGCTACAACAAACTGACATCAAAAAATAAAACTGAGTTTTCTAACTCAAGAACAGAGTAAACACAAAAATAACACAGCAAAGTTCAGAGTTTCAACTTTGTGTATTAATCTACATCTCTATCTATCTCTTCGTATTACAAACATGATCACAAGCTAGGTATTTATAAAATATTTATCTAAGTTGGTCATTAACTGCTAATTGACCCTTCACTATACACAAAAGGAATTCTTTGCAACTGCTCTGTCTCAATCTATTACAATCTGACGGAGTGGAAAACTGTGATGCCTCTTTAGTAATTTGATGTGCTTTGCTTGGCTTAATCAAAACGGATTTTCATAATTTATAAATTTAATGTATGTTAGAGTTTAATTAATTCTCTGCCCTTTCATGAGCTGCAACAGGAACGGTGAACGCCCCTTCAACAATCTGGTCGGCCCAATAATTATTCGATGAGCTATGACAGAGGTTGTAACTATTTCTTCATAAATTGGTGTGGTGTGCTGCACCTTTGAGATATTGACAACATGGTAAAAACAAAAGCAGTGTGGTGGTGGTTGGCTCTTCTGAGTTGCGGCGGCCACAAAGCAAGGCGGTGAATGACATTTCAGAACTCTAGCGTTTAGCAATCTAAACAGCGTTTCAGCAAGCAATCGATCTTGACATGGAGTAATTAACCACTGCTAACATTCTCCCCCTTAATTACTACACCCAAAAATACATCAAACACAAGCAACTACAATTTTTACAAAACAACATTCCAACTATAATTCCCGCTGGTCTAAGTCTCAGCAAGGCTTCCATCAGTATCAAAACAACTTCAAAAATTTGTTCACATTCTTTGTTGGAACATAGTAGGGCATATTTTTTGTTTCTTTCGACTCCAAAATTTGAAATATGTAAACTTTGTTTTCTATTTTATCTTCATCTTTACCTTAATATTCTTCACCTCTTGCTTCATCTGTGGCTTCTACCATTTGTTCATCTTGACTTTACATCTTAATAATTTGAACTCATTTTTCTTAGCAACTCCACGATACTATTCTCCTCATATGATATTTTATCATTTATTTCAGCATCAAGACCATTGTATTCAACCTTCTTGGACTTTGCAAACCAATCATTAATTATAATTTCAATTGCATCATTCTCACCTTTGGTTTCATCATTACTTGGATTAGAATGTCAAACTTTATACCAAAAATACTTTCGATTCTTCATCTTCACTTTCTTCTTTACCTTCAATCCATTATGATCAACTTCAACTGCAAAACATTCTTCAATTTGCTTATCATCATTCAAATTTTCAATGTCCTTTATGCCAATGACTTCCATCCAAATCTTTTCTTCTAAATACTGCAACGTGGGCATACAAATATCCCACAAGCTACCTTTGAATTCATCGAGAGTAATTAGTTCAATGTCATTATGTAGACACATTAATTGATAATAATGCCCAATTTCTTGAGGACTCCATGACATGAAGATCTTTTCAACTGATTCTTCAACCAATTTGTCTTTGGTGCAATTTCCTTCTTTCAAATCAAACTCATCATTTCCAATATCATCTTCACTGGATTCTTCTTCATCTTCAATTGGTTTCTCATCTGCACATTCAAACATTTTGTCAACATTATATAAATTATCATACTGTGAACCATATTGGTTCTTTTCATTTTGTTCTTCTCTGAGAGCTGTCACTATCTCTTCATTCAAATCCGCCTCTGTTGCTGCCACAAGGTAATCAATTTTCTTCAATTTCTTTTTCCACAACAAGACTATCGTCTTTATCATCATATCTTGGATTCTCAAACCATTCTTCCCAAAATTTCAGTTGTTCATCAGGAACATCATTCCTCATTTCAGTTGCTCTGCCTACAAGAGAACATACAACATTTTCAGTGTTATCATTATGCAACTCTATCACTACTTCTGCAATCACCAAATCATCAACATTTCCAACATCATTGTAGCTTCCTTTTGCTTGTACTTTATCTATTTCATTCTCTACAATTTCTATGCAATCTTCAACAATCTTATCAAATTCTTCAACAAAATTTAAATCATCGATATTTTAAAAAAAATCATAAACAGGTTCAAGCACTTCAAGACAGTGCGCTTTATCTTTCTTAGCTTTTGATGTTGCTTCACATACTGCTGATATGGCATTCTTCATTCTATCATCATGATCATCATTGACAATTTCTTCTCCATAGGAAATTTCACAAATACTGGTTGCTTCATTTGCACCTTCTTCATCGTTGTCATCACCAACTATTAGGATATTTAGACACTTAGGAGTTAGTTAAGATCAACTTGTGTAATATATCCGTTAGGTAAAAGTTTGTTTCTTTAGTATGCATTAGTATGCATTTGTAAATATTCTAATTCGACGGTCATGATATGTTCTAGACATAGAGTGATCTGACAGTTCAACTTCTCTTAGCTCATACCTACCATTGATCCGTGGCTTAACACTCAATTGGTCTATGATCTCTATTTAAAGAGCATAGAGGGTCCTTGAGTAGTTGATCAATTATGAGAAGCTCATGTAACTTTATTTCTTTTGCATAATAAATTGCTCCAAGTAGCTATTTGGTTGCGGCCATAGACTGTTTCCCTCTCAAGGGTTTTAACCACGTGACAAACATCAGTGTATTGATCTGTGATCTATTTGTGTGAAGCGGTTGTTGAAGGTGTTCGCTCTTTTGGGAGTACCCTATGTACCCTGTAGCAAAAATGAACTCCATCCACCTTATTCTTTCCCTTGCAACCTTACATAATTGGGAAGTCCATTAAATGGATGTCAAGTCTGCCTTCTTACATGGTGATTTACATGAGGAAATTTACATGGAACAACCTCTTAGATATGTTCAGGATAACTCTAGCCTTGTTTGTCTCTTTAAGAAATTC
>LPNX010429091.1:23865-35672 GCA_001517045.1 Pseudotsuga menziesii | reverse complement strand
AGACCCCACTTTCTCCCTCGGTTCTACCTCTCGACTCCATCCGTTTTGAGAATGTAACTATAAGAAGGAAGAAAAAAGTTAAGCTTCCTCTTGAGAATGCGGATCATGTCCCGACCCCTTATGCTCCCATATCCTCAAGACTCAAAGCTGCAGCTCACAAGCTTTCCTCTCCTCCTCAAAGGGTCCTTAGAGCATCGACCCCTCATCTGATAGATTCCTAATGCATTTTCTCACCCTGAATGTTCGATGCTTGGGAGGTTTAGCCAAGAAAAAAAGCCTCCACCATATGATTATTACTCTCTCTCCTGATGTGGTCCTCCTTCAAGAAACCATGACTAGTTCGTACCCTGCCTTATTTTCCTTTTCCAAGCTCTGTCTGGGATGGGAGTTTTGTGCACTTAGTTCTAAAGGTCTCTCTGGGGGGATCCTCTCTGGTTGGAATCCTAAACTTCTGAAATGTAAAGCTTTTCATACAGTTGTCGGTATCCCTCTTAAAGCATCCATTTGAGGCTCTTCTTTAGAGCTTTCTATTCTAAACTGCTACGGACCTTACTTAAACCGTGATTCTTTCTGGAATGCTGTGGCTTTTGGTGGTCTGTTTGCATTACCTAATCTCATCTTGGCCGGTGATTTAAACTTCACTTTAAATGCTTCAGAGATTTGGGGTTCCAGAGCGCATTTGGATCCTTTGGGACCTTTCTTCTCCAAGCTTCTCTCTGATCATCACCTAGTGGATGTGGTCCCCTCCTATGCAGGCCCTACATGGAGGAATGGTAGGATGGGGGAAGATGGTATCTCGAAAAGACTAGATTTCTTTTTATTATCAGATCAGCTTGTTAGCTCTCTCCCCAGGTAACGAGTTTGGACTCATAGATGTGGGATTTCTGATCATTTCCCTGTCATTCTTGACTGGCTAGATCAACAGAGTACTTGTGCCTATCCCTTTAAATTTAACCAATCATGGTTAGCCAATGAGGAATTTACCAAGATGATTAGAGCAGAATGGCCACTTATTCATTCAGATAACTCGATGGATGCTATGTTTGAACTCTCATATAAACTACGAGTCCTAAAAGATAAAGTCAAATCTTGGACTAAAGTCGAAGCTCGAAAGATGCAGGATAAGTCAGTTTTCTTGGAAGAGGAGATTAATTCTATCCTTTCTTCCTCTGATTCAGCTATATTAAATGATGAACAACAGCTGATATTGAACTCTCTCAAGGCTGATCTTCAAAAGGTGTTAGATCATGAACTTTACTCCACAAGACTTCAAAGTAGGGTTACTTGGGCATTAAACAGGGATGCTAATACCAAGTATTTTCATGCGGTGGCTTCGGCTCAAAAAAATCATAATGCTATTTGGAGTTTGCAGGATGAAAGTGGTACTTGGGTTTCGGATGATCATAGTATCAAGTCCCTTGGGACTCGTCATTTCAGGAATATTTTTGAACATGATAATTCGACAAACATTGCTGCCCAGCTTAGGGTCATTCGTCTTTTTCCCTCCTATATCAATGCTGATGAGAATGTGGCCTTCATAAGCACTATCACTATTTCGGAAGTTGAGAGAGCCCAAAAAACATTTAAAAGAGATAAGGCATTAGGCCTGGATGGCTGGCCTGTTGAGTTCTTCTTGACTTTTTTTGACCTCCTGGGTCCTCTCCTTGTCAAGATGGTGGAAACTTCTAGGATCCTAGGTAGAGTGGCTCCAGCCCTTAACTCCACCTTCCATGCTCTCATTCCTAAAGTTGATATGTCTGTTTCCTTTGTTGATTTTCGCCCTATTTCTCTTTGTAATCTTTGCTATAAGCTGATCTCAAAAACTGCAGCTCTGAGACTCAAGCCCTTCTTAGATGCTTCCATTTCTCCTCAGCAATTCGGTTTTCTTAAGAATCACCAGATCCTTGATCCCATAGCTATAACTCGGGAAGTTTTACATACTGTTAAAACTCATAAAAGATGTGCTCTCATCCTGAAGTTGGACTTATCAAAATCTTTTGATCAGGTAAATTGGACCTTTGTTTGTCTTATTCTTATTCAAATCGGAGTTCCTCTGGTTGGGGTGAACTTGATATTGGGCTGTATCTCTTTAGCTAATTTTGCAGTACTGGTAAATGGTTCTCCTTCTTCCTTTTTTCTAGCCTCTCATGGAATCAAGCAACGCTGTCCTTTGTCTCCTCTGTTTTTTATCCTGGTTATAGAAGGTCTCAGCCTTTTGATCAAAGAGGAAAAAAGGATTGATAAGATAAAAGGAATTAAGATCTCATCTCTTCTCTTCCTCACCTACTTACTTTTTGTGGATGACGTGATTTTATTTGGTTTTGGTTCCTTTGAGGAATGGATGGCTTTCAAAGACATTCTTGATACTTTTTGTGAGGCCTCCGGTATGAGTATAAATATAAATAAATCCTGCTTCCTTCACAGTGATTTAGATGAGGCTCTCCTTCAAAGAATCAATGATCACCTTCCCTTCAGATTTGATTCTCTTAATAGAGGTTTTGATTATCTTGGTTACTACCTGAAGCCTTCAGGTTATCGGATTAAGGATTGGCACTGGCTAGTCTCTAAATGTTAGAAGAGGATCACCCATTAGACTAACCGACTGCTGTCTATTGGTGGATGTCTAGTCCTCATTCGATTGGTTTTGTCGAGTATTCCTGTTCATTGGCTGTCCCTCGTTCCGATTCCTGCCACAATCTTAGAAAAGCTCAGAAAAATGATTTTTCCATTTCTTTGGGGCTCTTCTGCAAAAAATAAAAAATTCCATCTTGCTGACTGGCAATTGCTGGCTCGTCCGACTTCTCTTGGTGGCTGGGGGATAAAACACTTGCCCAGTTTCAGTCTTTCTCTAAGAATGAATTTTTTTTGGCTGGCTCTTAATAGTAATGGCATCTGGCTCTTATTTGGAAGATTATGGAATTGTTACACTAGCTCAAGCCAAAAATCTTACTCCCTCTGCTTCGGGCTAATGGCTCACGGCGGAGGAGCTCGACCTATGTGGTGATTGGAAAATTATTTGGGATAAGTTTATCCGAGTGCTAGAATATGGCAGAATAAAACTTTCTGAACAACTCGATACCCTTCTCTGGTCTCATAATAATTATGTTGGCTCCTTATCGGCTGCTAAAGGTTATGATTGCATCTCTGCCAATTGTTTCGAGCTTCAATATCCTTCGCTGGATTTCCTATGGACACATCGTATACCTCTGAAAACAGCATGTTTTACATGGCTATTGGCTAGAGGTCGAATATTAACTTGGGATCAGCTTCAGAATAAAGGCTTTCACGGGCCGAGTAGATGCGTTCTGTGTGAAAGGAATCTAGAGGATATTTTTCATCTCTTTTTGACCTGCCCTTTTAGTGTGTGTATTCTCACATAGTTTGCTGCAAATTTTGGGTTCTCCTACCCTTTCCACGATTTTGTCTCTACCTTTCTGATTCAGTGGTTTAGCTCCTCTATGCGTTCTGCCCCTTATAGATATCTACCTTTTTTTATTTTCTGGAGTATTTGGCTTCTTCGTAATAATTGCCTATTTGAAAATAGGAAACCAGCCTTCCCTACTCTGATCACCAAGATTGATGGTCTCTTAAATTCTTACCCTGCACCTTTAAAAACTATGAAAATTCAGGATATTGGTTCTATACCAAGGTTGACCTTTCCTTGTGGTTTCTTCGATGGGGCTACAACAGAGAAAATTGGTGGCTCGGGGTTTGTGATCTATTTAAATGAGTATCATTACTTCGGTTTCTTCATGGGATGTGGTCACAACATGAATACTAGAGCAGAATTATTGGCTCTTTGGGCAGTTCTTCGAGTTAGTCTAATGATGGGTCTTCCCATTCATATGATATTTGGAGATTCTATGGTGATTATTTCTTGGCTCAACAGATTTTCTGCACTTGATGTTCCTGCTCTGATGCATTGGTGTAAGGAAATAAGAAATATGCTTCAAATGGCCCCTCAGGTGATTTTCAAGCACATATACCGTGAGCATAACTTGCTGGCAGATGGACTCTCCAAACAGGCCTTGAAATTGGATATGGGTCATGGATTCTTCTTTGAAAATCTGGATGGTATGGTCATAAATGATGGCCATTTTGTTCCTTTTAAGTTTCTGGGTCTCTTGTCACGGTCTTTGACTTTCAGCTTTTGTTTTGATCATACTTTACCTGTTTTGTTTTGAGTCCTCTCTGCTAGCAAGTTTTGCTCAGGATTATTTGCTTGACGATCATCTTCGATTCATACTTAGTATATTCTGACCTGATATTTCTGGGATGATGAGAAAAGTCTGCTATGATCAGACCTTTTTTCTTTTTTTGGATGCAGTAGATAGATATGTTAAAGTTATCTCTATGTGTTGCATTGTGATGCTGAAGTACTCTCAGTCACAAAGATGCATTGTAAATGATGTCTTTTGATTCTCTTGAATAACAAAGACTGGTATTTTTTCCTCTAAAAAAAAAGCTTGTGGGTAAGAAAGTAAAAAGTGTTTTATTAAATAAAGATAAAGATTTATTAGTTAAAATATTATGTAGACTTATAAGTTATTCTATTCTATGCATTTGTTTAAATGAGCCTTAAAGACTTTATTTATGGAATACTTGAGAAAGTATAATTTAAATTATTTATGCTATGTGCATACTGAAGAGTGGGGATTTTCATAGGTTTATTACATACTTTGATTTTTGGGTAGAGTAAGTTATGAAGAGTGTTTCCCTTTGGCTTATATATATATATTTTTTCTTTCATGATTATATATAAATGATTACATTGATAAGGATTAGCTTTAACATCAAAAGATTTAATGTTTGTGGAACTTCACCATTTATTGGTTAAAGTGTCGAATTTGATGACTAAAGATTAAGTTTATCTTCTCCTTAAGAAGAGATAGTAAGGCTAATGAGTTTATATTTATAAATTATTTACAATTTCCTTCTTGAATACTTAACTTGGAATAATTTGAAATTCTAATAAGTGATATTTTGACCATGATTAAAAGAAAAATACTTCGCAATAGGGATGCATAGTATTTTGAAAGTGTTCGAATTTGAGAAAGTGGAAATTTAATTGTAGTACTTACACTGCAGTTTTGTAACCTTTGTTGAATAATTTAATAGAAATATTAACATTTTGGTGGACGTAGCCCTTGGTTAGGGGTGAACCACATATATGGGTGTCTCCCTCTCTTGCTTTTGCTTTATTTCTACTCAGTGACCCAAGTTAATGCTCCACAAGTCTGTGATGTTTAAAGAGTACCCACTTTCTTATTTGTATATACTAAGTGGACTATGAATCTATTGTAGCTACAACATTTTCCCAAAATTCAAAAAAAATTTGGGACCCTCCTTTTATTTCGTTTTGCTCAGCTCCTTGGTTTTGTTTGATACTTTTATGCCAGTGCTGTTTTACAATTTGTATTGATTTTTTCCCTGGGCGTCAGAAGTGTTTGAGACTATTGAGTCGGAAATGCAATTAACTGCACTCCCGCCGTTGCGGAGAAGTAACAAGAGGTCAAGTCCAATCCAAGGGTCATTGGTCTCCGACATGCTTTATTTGTTTTTCTTTATCAGTGGCTGTATTAAGATCCCATCGAAACGTTTTGTCTCTACGTTTTCCGTCGTTGCGGATGATGTATTGCGAAGTTCCCTGGTGGTTGTATTATCCTCTTCTGATCGCGCCGTTTTGATTCACAAATCCTTAGGCTTTCAAATTTCACCATTGCGGCTCTGGAAAGCACTATCCTTCCAATGTAGTTTGATTTTGTTTTCCGCTTGACCGATATTTTTCACCGAAGTCATGTTTATTTTTACCCCAATTTTGATTGGTCTATGGAACTCGGTGCCTTTATGGTTTCTGCCATTGTGGCTCTTCAACCAACTATTGGTCTGATTCCTTAGTCTTGTGAACTCCGATGCGAGGATTTATTTGTTTATCTTGCCAATGACACTACGGGTCTCATAGTCATTTCATCATCCTCCGTTGCGGAGATGCTACCGACAGGATCGCTGATCTTGTAGTCATTTTGCTACCCGATGGGTTTATTTTTCCCGCCGATTATTTGTTGACCAAGGCGTATATATTGGGGTTGGTGTTTATTATTTTTTATTTTTGTTTTGTGAATTGCCCGTGTTGTCATTATCATTTCGAGCAGACCATCGTACTCATTGTTGGTACGTCGTTCCTAGGTGGCTCCGCCGTGGAGGTTTGTGGATTTCTCTCGACCAGTCGCACATCGCATCGCTAGGTAGGCCTTGATTGCCGTTCTAACTTTTTCGTTCAAATGGTCAAACTGAGTTTTTTGCCCTTGGTTAGTTTGCCACCTCTATGGTTAGTGGATACCTAGTTCTCGTTTTCAACACATATATATAAGCTATGTAGATGGTTTGGCTGCCTCGGTGGGGCATTTTTGTTTTTCTTGATGAATAAATTCGTGGTCGTTATGATTTTGCAAGCTGCACTCGACTTCTTGGGAAACCGGTGTAGACGGGCATTATGCTGTCTGCACCAGTTTCCCCCTGTCTATGTTTGGCTGTCCAGGGAGGGTAGTTCCATGTCAGTTGCAGAAGGAGGGCGTTTCCTTGTTTATTTCAGAGATTCTGAGGTTTTGGCTCCCCGGTCTTTGGGTCTCTCTCATTTCTTATGGACTAGGGTCGTATTTTTGAGGTTACACCCCGCTTAGGATGATATTGTTAAATTTGAACACAAACCAAATTAGGATGCAGAATGCATTATCTTTTCAAATCTTGATGCGAGTGCCCTTTGCAGGAAGTAGCTTCCTCTTATTCTCCACGTCCAAGTCAATTGTATAAAATTTTTAGAGGCACCTCCCCATCACCTTATGTTCTCTTTGTTCAGCCGCTTTGCTATCCATCATTGCCACCAACCTCAAGCATAAAGTGAGTTAAGTACAGTAACACAATGAAGTATCCTTCACTTGGGATTAGGCATCATTTTTCCCATGGAACAATTTAGTTCATAGCGTTGAGAGGGGGATTTGAGACTATTTTCTCCTTGACAAGGAGAGGGGGATTTGTTTTTCTTTTTTTAGAGAGGCCATGATATTTTGAGTCGTTTCTGCAAATTTTAGTCATGAGCTGGTTTTAGTTTTTATTGGCAGATTGGGTTGTGCAGGAACAGTTAGTATTTGAATATTGTTTATTTATTTTTTCGTAGATGCAATCATGAATAGCCTAAATGAGGTAAAATGATCATACAGTTTGTTCCCTTTCTTTGAATATTATTTAGGAATGGCTCAACAGAACCTAAAGGATTTTGTGTATGACAAGGAAATTATTCAGAATTCGAGCTGTCTAAATGGCAGAAGAAGAAGGATCCTATAGTAGAAGAGGAACCCGAGGTTGAAATTATCACCAAGGTTGAATACACCTACAAGGACACCAAATGCATAGTGGGTGTGGAGCTTGAATATAAATGGGGGGAAGTCTATAGACTAATAACACACCAAGAGGTACCTGACATAGGTTTTGAGGAGGAAATCATATATTCAAATATAGAGAGATCTGCATTGATGAGAGTTGCTACTAGACCTGAGCTTTTCCCGTGCTCAGAGGTGATTGGATGGATTCTTCCCAGGGAAGATGTAACCACCATGATTTTGGCAAATGTTGATAAACAGGGTTATGCTACTTATAGCCCTAGGTACGTATCAGTGGCCTACCACTTACTGGAAGCACAAGTGTACTTGACTGAAGACTGGCTGAAGACAATCAATCTGGACCTAGTCGAGACACTGAAAAGAATGCTTGTTCCTCGAAAGAGTTTCAGGACTTGGCCATTAGGGGAATATGATACTTCCACTTTAAGGACCCCTTACAGGTTCATTTCCCTAATGTTGAACAGGATTTTCAGGAGGGCCCACGGTAAAAGCTTTAAATTGGGGTGGGTGCCTATCATCTTCTATGTTGCAACCCAAGGTACCGTTTTCAACTGGGAAAACATTGTATCCAACAGCCTCTTGGCTTGTATTGCTTTAGCATTAGGAGAGGTGTCTCAAAAGAAATCATATTTCTACATGAGCTCTATACTGATTGATTGCATACTATGCAACCAAATTTTCCCTAACCTGAGGTGTATTTGGGACTGGGAGAGAACACTAGTCGATTCAACTTACAAGCCACTGTGGGCACATAAGTACCATAGTCACTATAGAGAAGTGTGTGAGCACTTCATCATGCCATTATATACATTGATCTTCTTAAAAGAGTGCAACTTCATGTCGGAAGAAGCATTGCAGGTTATTGAAGAATATGCAGATTACTACTTAACGGAGGATGGATTGTATTTCAGAATGTATGGATGCTCCAGAGCACCTTCACTACTGCCAACATATGCCACTGACTATGTAGTACACAAAGAGGCAGTTAGGAAAGTCTTCTTAGATGGCATAGGAAGTTTTCTATTTGAACATAAGAAGGCAACTTATCCTTCCTTACCATTTAAGTTGGGGAGCTATAAGTTCACAAGAGTCAAGAAAGCCAATGAATTTGTAGAAGAACTGGGGAAATTCCATTTTGGAGAAATAAATTTCCACAGTAACGATTCTCGGAATAAAGTGGCAGAGCACTGCAAGGAGGCAAATGTACATTTTGAGTACACAAGCCACTGGGATAAAGATGAATCCATTTTACACAGTGCAAAAAACATAACTGCTTTAAGAAGAATATTTAAAAAGAAAATCACTACCAAAGGCGGGGAAGGACAAGATGAACAGAAAAGGGTAGAGGAAGAAGAAGCTAGAAAAAGGGATGAAGATGCTAGGAGGCTAGCATAGGAAACTGAAAGCTAGCTTAAAGGTGAGGAGGAAGAAAATAGAAGAGTTGAACAAGAAGCAGCTAGAAAGGTAGAAGAAGCTTCCCAGAGTGAAGAAGAGGAAAAAAAATAAAAATGGATGACGAACTGAGGAAGCAGGAAGCAGAAAGGTTAAAACTAACAGGGGCCATGACAGAGCAATCGGCTTTTGATCCTGTAGAAATTCAGGCTTAGGGCCTAGGTGATCTTGATGTTCAAGATCCTGAGGCAGCTACTAGTAGCACATTGGGACAGGTTGTTGTCCCTACCCTAAGACTAATCACTTTCGAGTAGAAGAAAGGGGAGGAGGTGCCGGATTTCAACACTACTATTTATGACAGGGAAAGAAAAACAATAGTGAAGAGGACCGAGAGGAAGGTTGAGACTGGGGGGCAGTCGGGTAAAATGATAAATGACACAACAGTGGTGTATGGGACAGACAAGGATCCAATATTCACCATCAGAGCTGGGGTAGCATTGATCCATGCTTCTGAGGACAATGTAGATCAGATAATGACTGATATTGAATAGTCAAAGAAGTGTATTTCCCAGCTAAAGAATACCCTAAGAAGAGAGAGAGAGAGAGAGAGGAAAGCAATAGATTGAAAAGAAAGTTTGAATACATGCAAGATGAAATAAAGTATTCAAAAGCTAAGCTCCAGTTCCTCGGAGTAGAGAAGAGATCTTTGGAGGCTACCCAAGGAAGTTTGGAGAAATTGCAGCAAGAATGTCAAGGGTTAAGGACATAAAAGGATGAGTTGAAGATGGTATGTGAAAGTCTTCAGACAAAAAAAGAGCAGCTGCTAGGTAAGATAGGGGAGTTGGAGCTATAGAAAGCTACCTTGGAGGAATTTGAGAGGCAATCTCAAGGGAAAGCTGCAGAGCTTAAAGAACAGGTTACCTCATTAACAACAGCTTTAGAAGAGGCCAGGAAATAGCAAGTCAACCTTCAGCCTTTCAAGGATCATGTTCTAGCACAAAGGAGTAAGATGCACCAGCTACAAGTAGCCATAGAGGAAGAAAGGTGCAAGATTTTGCAGGTATACAATCGGCTGGAAGAGATTTTGGAAACCTCTTCATATTTTGTAGACAGATCGCAGGACATCTTAGAAGTCTTGACGGGAAGAATGGAAAGATTAGAAGAAAATGAGGAAACCCCTGTAGATCTGCCAACAAAAGATCAAGAAGGCCTGAAACAAGACTATTATTTACTGGAGTTTTCCATAAACATAGCTGAAGAATTCAAGAAGGCTGTCAAGAAGACAAAGGGGGCTTGTGTAGAGTTCTTCAGGAGACTTTTGATTACTTATAATTATTTCCAGGTTGAGGCTGAACAGAGAATGGATACCTTTCCAGACCACAACCTGTTTTTGGAGATGTTGCAAAGAATATATCAGGAAGACCAAAAAAGGATTCAGCACATCAAATCCCTAGATGAGCAGATCGTAAGAAAGGAAGTAGCTCATTCCACGATTAGTGTGCAGTTGCTAGAGGACCAACTTTGCCTGAGCTCAACCAGAATATAAGCAATAAGAAATCAGGCTGCTAAATCTGAAATAAATATTGATTTTTTAGAACCTTCTGAGTTCAAAAATATTGCCTCAAAGGCTTCAGTATGGAAGAAGTTCTTGAATAGTCAAGCCAGACCCTCCTCATAAGCACTTTATTTGTTTGTTTTATTGTAATATGTTGTAAATTCTATAAACACTTAATGAACGAAAAGTGTGGGAGGTGAAAAGTTGGGGAATCCCAAGAGTCATTTGTGGGCAGCCCAACAGTTTTGTTTTTTTGTATAAATATAGAAGAATTAGATAGGAAGAGGGGCTTTTTCCCAGAGAAACTTGTGAACTACTTGTTGTAAGAGGAACAACTTTGTTTTGCAATAATAAAATTACAATTTTTCCTGTTGGAGAAAGTGTTGTGTGGAATGTTCAAATGTGATGAAATGAAATATGTTAAAGGGGAACTATTTCATTTTCAGCTATGTTTCATTAACTGTGAGAGTGTTCTAACTTTCTGAACCTATGTTCTTATTTGAATGTTCTCTGGTTTATTCTGTGATAATTTCCACTATGAGTAATGGATGTTTTAATAGATGACGAGCTATCTTGTTGTGCGTATATTTATTCATGTTTATGTGTTTTGGTTTCAAGAACAGCTATCTGTGATGTATCTTAACATATGAACAGTATTACAGTACTCATGAATTAATAATCTTGCTCCCTAGGGATAACTTAGTTAGCATTGTTTTTCCAATTGTGTGTGATTTAGATGTGAGAGAGTCTAAGATGAGAGGTCAGAACCTATGCATCACATTGTGACCGCTCCTCACATTCTTCATCAATCTGCATCTTAGATAGGCACTTGCATATCATACTTAAAATCAAAATACAAAAATAGACACGGTGGACCAAGCCGCAACCGGTAAACCCTTTGTTTTTGTTATTTGACCTACGGTAGCTGGACCGCAAACCGGATGGATTCCCTACACCAAATAGTCACGGGCTAGTTGGGAACATTGTCTTGGGAGAATCCCTTGCTATTGTTTCCTGCGAATTTCCAGGCCTCAACAGAATCATAGTTTGTTTCTCACATGAAGCATATAGTTATTTAAGTTATAGGAAAAAAATGTAATAGTATTGTGATAACCTGAATAAATGATTGAAAACATATATAAGTGTTTCTAGTAATACCATGTAAGAATCTCATACATTAATCATACATTTACTTTCATCTCTAATTAAGGGGGAATGCACATGACTTGTAATGTAATTTTTGTTGTTGTTAAAATGAAATGGTTTAAAAAAAATTACCCCATCTTCTGAAATGGTAAAGAGGATATTGGGTTCATTTACTCCTAAAATCAAAGGAAGACACCTATCACTAATCTTCAATGTCATGATGTTGGATACTCCCATTTTCTTAATAAGTGGAAATGAGTGAATTAATTTATTTTTATTCCTTCTTAAGTCGAGTTCTCCCCTAATGCAATCTTGGT
>LPNX010429091.1:6333-23584 GCA_001517045.1 Pseudotsuga menziesii | reverse complement strand
TACATATCATACTTTTCATTTTGTTGAAAAAGCTTCTTTCTTTATTCCTTGGGAAAGGTAATTTATACCCTAAAACAAACTTTGTTAAACTATTAAGGTAAAAATCAAAATAATAGGAAATAATTACATATATCCATAATTATAATTATCTTTAAATCAATTTATAACTAAGTGTGTGAATAAGCCTTTGACTATAACAAGATTTAAACTTCTAATTTATAATCTTGTTCAAATATTTAAGGCTTACTAGAGTCCTATATAACATATAGCTCAAAAATACATGAATCTCAATAACACCAATGAGATGGTTAAGTACATATATCTAGCAAATCTCAATTCTTCTTAGACCTCCCTGAGCCCAGCCAAAATTCCTTTAAGAGTAATCGCTTATGTTAAAATATCAAAATGAAGATATTCACTATTAGATCTCACCAACTCTCCTACCTCATTATGCTATATATTCCCATGCACCTTCCAAACCAAGATTCCTTTTTAAGAGTAATCACTTATGTTAAAATCTCAAAATGAAGATATTCACTATTAAATCTCACCAACTCTCCTACCTCATTATGTTATATATTCCCATGCACCTTTCAAGACGTCGATCTATGGTTTCCAGAAATTTTCTCTTTCACTATTAGATCTCACCAACTCTCCTACCTCATTATGTTATATTCCCATGCACCTTTCAAGAAGTATCAGTAACTATACTCGATCTATGGTTTCCAGAAATTTTCTCTTTCACCTGATTTCATGAAATAATTTCTTCTAAAGAAAACACATCTTCCAAAAATTCTCATTCTGTTTAAAAATAATATAGTTATAGAAAGAACTTTTTCTTGTTTTTTCTTTTACAGCCTCCTAACCTTTCACTAAAATCGAATCCTGAAATTTCACTTGGAACTTATATCTTAACTTTAACCCTTTACTTTTAGTTTTTCTCCTCTTTTTACTTTTAAAGAAAGTAATTATTCATTTTTCTTATTCATTAGAATTCTTATTCTATTCTCGGCCTCTCGTCCCATTTTTCAAAAAAGGAAGGATTGTTTTTTAGATGGAAAGATCCACGGGAAACCCAACAATACTTCCTCACATTAGTGGATGGTACTTGGCAAGGAACCTACCTCCGTTTCTTCCAGAGGTAGGTGCTGCAGCAGAGACCTGCAGGAAGGAAAAGATTACCAAGTGACACATATAATATGGCGATGACACCAGCATGTCATAGAAGGATATATGGAGCCACCTTTGGCTCAACGTATCTACAACTACATCCTCGAGTGGTAGCGAAACGGGTATTGTGAATGCGAGATGCCAGCGGAATGATCGGTCAGACGTGCATGTAGGGGCTAGGGCCTATTGCGTCCTCCCTTCTGTGTCAGAGATCTAGAGTGAGTGCACCAGAGAGGAACGTGAACTAGGTTTCTATATTCTATGCTGAAGCATCTGAGGCATAACTGCACACTCACATGATCTTTTCCAAGAGATAGGAGCATTCGAGGTGAACTACACTTGCTTTTGGATAGATGTGTGGGATAGAGGGCTCGTGGTACCTGTTTCCTACCCTTCTGCTTTGGGAACTATGTGAACAGAGAGTGGGCAGAAGGGAAGGAGGTCCTCATATGGATTCGCACACTTGAGCAGTGCGGGAGACCCAGATGGGGAATGGGTCAGTGCAGTGAACTCCACACCCTACCCTTTGGAGATGGATAATAATCACCACTTATGGGGGACGGAGCCTCTTCCTGGTGCCTATTAGTTTGGTTCAGTCCGGTTTAGTCCAGTTAGTTATTGGAAAAAGAGGGGGGCTCTCTCTTCTTTCCTTTAGAGTACTTCGAGTGAATGGCTAGGCTGAGAGAGCGCCAATTTGTGAAATTGTGTAGGTTATCCCAACCCACCCTTCTTATTTTCACATAGGTTACCTTTCGGTCAGGATACTATTTTATTCCCTCTCCTTTTAGATGAGAAACTCCGCCCCTCAATCGAAGAGCTATGCGTAAGACCTTTCCTTTTCTATGGGTAATCAACTATGATTGATCTATAATGCATTCCGGGAGAACCTTCCCTCCCTTCAGTCGAGCCCGCCCCTCGCCCACCTCAGGAAAGGTAGAACCTTCTCTTATTCTTGATGAATAAGAATAGGGTAGCAGGACAGATTAGCATAATTGACCATGATGAACCACTAACACCCACCTTCCTTGTTGGGTCATTCACTGGAAATATGCTCCAGCGACGTTATCCCTTATCCTTCACTTGCTATGCTCAGGCTGAGTGCCTTATTAAGATTATTTCCGAGCCTGAGGCTCTGATCGATCGCTACTTACGAAGCTATTCAAGGTCCATTGGTCTCGGGAGGGCTTATCACAGTTAGGTGTGGGGAAACTGACCCTACCCCTATATGACAATAATAATAGGGGTGGGGCGAGTTGAACTGAGGTTTTTTTCACCACGGCTCCCCCATTAACTTGTCCGGTGAAGATAGTGGGGCTAAAAGCCAAAACTACCTTTGTCATTAAAGTTGCCTCTTTCATCCACACAGCCTACCTTGCCCCTCCCTATTTATTAGGCGTAACGTATTTCAAGCCAGTAAGTAAGTCCATTGTGTACAAGCATTACCCCCCTTTCTTTCCAATAATATAATTAAGAATACGCGAAAAAAACATACATTTTGATTTACGAGTTGCGCATATTGTTGTTTCACCAAGTGGGTAGGCCTTCCTATTTATTTTATATTTAGATCAATATTTCTATTTATAAGTACGTTCCCAACCCATTTTAGAATATCATGTAGTAGCAGATCTCGCTCAACAAGCGAGAGAATGGAAACTATAGAGGAACGTAGTCGCTTGACCAAAGGGAGAGGGGTCTAGAGCAAAAAGCACTATGTAGCATCAGTAATACCTATTGGTTAGACCTATAGTAACGAGGGGTATAACCTTGCTATAGGATAACCAAGGAAGGCCTACGACCCTTGTGGACCAGTTATTTCGGTCAACTGAGTTCTATCTGAACGAATCAGCTTCTTGTCCAACCGGTAATGGATCAATGTATAGATAGAGACCCTTATGATGGGAAACTATCACGTTAGGTTTGGAGAGATAAAGATGACCCTACTTATTCTCTATTCCCACCCAACCGGAGCAGGAGCAAGCTTGTCCAAAGAATGGCCTTCCTGAATGACTACGGGATCATAAGTCTACTCTACCTCAATTCACCATTTTGAACCCCATACAAAAGGTTTTTCCGTACCAGCTTCTTCTGGTTGGAAAGATAAGGTCCTACGGTGCTTGTCCGTATCGAGCAAGGAAATAGATAGATAGATGGAGGTGCAATCACCATATTTCCACGATTGATTAAGGGGTGGGGGGCTGAAGTGAGAAAATTGCATGTAGAGAGAATTGTAGGGGATTATAGTTTAATTGGTTGAAATGTACTGCTCATAACGGTAATATTGTAGACTAGAGCCCTACTAAGCCTATTTATTTCCCCTACAGTAACAGTAGAAGTCCCCTCTCCCGAACAAAGATAAGATAGGAATCAGGATTACTTGCTATATCCATTTGTGCAGAGCAGTGTGAATTTGTGTAGGATTTCAAAGAGCATAGTGAAGGGAAATTTATCCCTTCCTGTATTAACCTCAGCAAAGTCCCTCTCCTTTTAGTTGAGACCTCCTTCAATCGGACCTCCGGGTCCTTTGCTTTCTTCCTTCGAAGTGAAGGAAGGAAGGGGGAGGTCAGGTTATCCTTACCCGAGCTATCTCAGGTAGGTAAGGCCGGTACTTACCAGGTTCAAATTAGAGGGTATAACCACCCGCCCTTTACAGAGGTTAGGTAAGGTCACTTACCTTCCAGAGCTCTTTGAGGGGAATAAATATAGGGGATAACCTTCGCTATTGCAGGTCAGTAAGAAAAATTATGTCACTATATATCGTAGTTGGAGGCGGGATAATGGTAAAGAATTCCCTAGTACCCGCCCGATATGGTCAAGAAATTCCCCGATCCACTCGTTATTTGAGCCCTGATTTTCCTTTCGCCCCTTCGGGCAGGCGTATGAAGTATCACCAAGTGGTAAGCCATTGATTTTTGGTACCGACATGTAAAGGTTCGAATCCTTTTACTCCAGATCTGTTTATGCAATTATGAATATGAACTGGTGCTCTTCAATTCCATCCAAATATGTACTGACGAACGAAGCAAGCTTCCCATTTTTCACCATTTGAAAACCTATATAAATACATGAAGGTCAAGAAGGGTAATGTGGTGGAGGAAAGTAAAATACAGCCGGTGTGTTGACGTGCATGTTCAACTATGCACGCAACTGGGGACACGACCCAGACCGAGATCCTTAGGGCAGGCTCCAAGCTGTTTCGGATAGTCGTTCCCGACAGGTTTAAAGGCTCTGTTGGCCTAAGAGTCTGAAAGACTTGTGACAAAAATTAATGCTACTGATTGTTAGTCAAACCTATCTTTATGATTTACAAAAGTTAATTCAGGTTATATGTTATAAGATATTAGACTATCAAATTTAATTAACTTAAATTTGATGAAGTATAAATACAGAAAAATAAATACACACACAGTTAATATTTTACAAATACATGTTATCGACACCTTGTACAATAATTACAACGAGAATAATCTGACTGTAATTCATAGAGAGGGATCTGGTTCAAATAGGTTTTTTTCAAATAATATAATTTGCAGAAAATAAACAACATATTATCCTATCCTACTTCCTATCCTGATCAGGAGCGGCGAAACAATTAACCTGTAATCAATTTATGCCAATAAAACTACTGCATGAACAAACATGATAATATTTAAAGAATTTTAAACATTAACAGGTCATACAATATCCATTACATATTACATAAATAACGATACCGATCATTAATCACATAATATGACGTATCAACAAGATTGAAAACATTAAAATCGATAATGATATAAAAGATGTATATTCGCAAAATTCTTTAGAGAATTATCACAAACATATATGAAGTAGAAAAGTAACTACAAGACTAACAGATATCCAAAATATATGCAAAGTATACAAACTCAAACATATATTAAAATATCACAGGTTCAAGATGTCATGGCTGCAGACAGATAGCTGTCCAAAGTCACAGGTGTTTTAAACTCCAGTCTTGTTTTCCCCTTTTCCATAAAAAATCAACCCTATTCCCATAAACTTTCAATCCTTAAATACATGTTTTCAAAAATAAACATCCCTAAAAGTTTGAGATAACCTAGATCGAATCCAACTAATTATCCATTAAAAACGACAAGTGTAGCATGTCATTTTACAACAAAAGTAAAACACCGTGAAAAGATAACGATTCGATCCATGAGAATCGAAACAAGACCTGGAAAATCTGGAAATGGATCTGTTCCGATTGATGGGGAATATTATCCAAAAATAAACAGTCCTCAAAACCTGGGCGTACACAACAACCATATCACCTGCAGTAAATCAAGTAATAAAATTAAAACATAAACACAAATAGAAATGATAAATAATAATCAATGAATGAAACAAAATAAAATACATAAATACCTGTACAAAGATCATCAAAATTCAAAACTAAAACCTGATAGCAAATAGATCCAGCATAATCACAAATTAACCGGCGCATTAAAAACTTGAATATTGACCCCACTAGAATGACTCGGCGAAGGAGCCCTGAACTGCATGAGTGCAATCTGAGCGTTAAGCTCACGAACCTTTTCATCATTCTTATCATTTTCATCCTGAAGCTTGAGAACTCTCCTGATTAACTTATTCTTATGATTTCTCAATCGGAGGAGCTGTTGATCATTCACATTAACTTTCTCCTTCAACATATCATTTTCAGCCTTTATTAAATCCCGATTCACTGCCATTTCACCTACCCTATCTTCCATACTACGAATTTTATCCAACAGGCGATTAATAAACAAAGGATGAGCCATGTCTGCAATGCAATAAATACTAGGTGAATTCGTGTGCACAGACTTTTCTTTGACCGACGAATTAATAACAGTATCCACTCGCACCTCTTTGGCGAGCACAAGGATGTCCTCATCAACCACGGGAGGAGTCTCGTCGACAGGGTTCGGAACAGCTTCAAGGTGAACAGCATTATCATTATCAGGCGAAGGGAAATCCAATTCCTCATCATCCAAAACCACAGTTTCCACCTGAACCTTGTCACTCACAGGGGTTTTGACAAAATTAGCTTTCGCCATGCTCCTGGTGAATCTACCACCCAATTTAGCCTTGGGCTGATTTCGCCCACGATTTCCAAGTTTATCAATACTATATTGGGGTGTAGTTGGTGACAAAGGTGAAACTCTCCTCACGCACTTAGACGTTAACGGAGTGCCAGCGCTTTCAACCAGATTTGCCATGGAAGTTTTGCAGGGTTCAGGGCTCATACGGCCAGGACTTGACAAAGGTCTGCGCAGAGAAGGGACTGAAACTGAACTAGGATCTTTGTGTTTGCTACAATCATCAAGATTGTCGAACATGCAGTGACAAAACGAGGAAAAACCATTTGACTCTACAAATTCATCCCAGGACCGACCCAACTTCAACAATTCAATATCGATCAACATGCAAACCAACCCATGATGGAAGAGACTATGACTGACGTGTTTAGGGCCTTTTTTAATCGCATTGGACATTTTGAACAGGCTATGTAAAAGATATTAAGGAAAATTTAACGAAAACCCTATAAAAACAGACATAAGCCGAAGGTGATATACATACGCTAACGATAACCGGCCTTCACAGGTCAAGTAACGGTGAATCAAATCAAGGACAGGATGCCATTCTGCCTTGAAATACTTACAGGCCACTCTAGTTCGAAAAGAGAATTCCTGAGCAGGGTTTTTAAGTAATTGTCGCCATTCAGTTATAGTCATTTTCTGGTACTTGAACCATCTCTGACCAGTCAGGGACAAACCTATTGCAGCTGCTGTTGACCTTTCATCAACCCGGAACCGAAGATCCCCAACTTCTGCTTGAAAATCGACCAGGGAGAGAGAAAAAACCCTAGTAACTTCAGGGTTTGTGTCAGAGAATTTCTTCAAGAACGGCATCCATCCTATATCCTCAACCTTTACTGCGATTTCAGGGTTCGAATTTAGCAGGGTCATCTCGCAGGGTTCAACCCTTACTACAGGTGCCATCACTGGCTGTGTCCAGGTGCGTAACCGCACGCAAAATAGGTACTAGAGCTCGGCGAGAGACAAAACCCGAGACCGTGAACACTTAGAATGAAGGCTCAGCAGCACCAGATAATGAACAGGATAAGCCATGCATGAACGCAGGCTATACCCCTACGGGTTTGGCATGAACGAAGACATCAACACACGGAGCGGTAATCGATTGATGATACAAATGACGGTCGAAGACCCTAGATGCCTGAAATTACCATAATTTATGCTGACTTAAATGATGGGAGCCTCTTGACTGTACGCAAACCAGGTGTTCTAATGACAAGGGGCCACGATGGAGGATATGTACCAACACTTAAACGCGGTGGACAGTTCAAGTACCAGCGTCATGATAGCATGCTGGCTTTGCAATAGGTGAATCAGGATGGAGGCTGTGACATAAATCAACCCGACGATAACCATAATACATGTAATCCCTACCATGGATTCGACCTACCTTTTAAAGGTGGCAGATAAATAATCATAATTACAAACCATTAAATCAAGAATCGACTTTGAAAATCATACCATATAATAATGATCGGCATAGATATTGGTGGTAATGTCGACCATGGTTCGAGAACTTAGGATATGTCGGGAATGGTTTGTAACACATATGGCTTACGTACATTAGGTCTTGACCAACATCACCATGAACTAACCATTGATAACATTTGAATAACAAAATCAACAAAATCAATTCATAATGTTATGGATTAATTTCTAGATTAGGATAAATCGAAGGATATAGAAATCATTAATATTTATCCTTAATTTCAACCCAAAAACAAATAATAATCATTAGTGATGATTTTGTTAAATATCCTATAGTTGCAAAGGTTGCTTTAAAAACAACGAATTTCCCCAATTCAGTAGCTGACAAAATGGCATTGTTTCAGTAGCTGTAATTCCTCTTTATTTTGCATTGAGAAATTCGAACATTTCAGCTAACAAAATAGGATTTTGTTAGATGAAATAATGTTTTGTAAAGGCTGTTGAGCCAGGGCACAACAGATGGCGACAAGCTGGGCGGAACAGTTATCTCTGCCTTCTAACCTGAAATCATGCACATGGAGAAATTAAATCTTTAATACAAGCCATTATACAAAGATCACTGTTTTAACATCTCAAACAAATTCAAGTATTTCACAGTTCTAAAACTTACCAGAAAATTACAGTTTCAGCAATTTGTTTGATAGCATCAAGTCTCAAACAGGAATTAGTCCTCAAAGAGTAAGACAGTAAATGGCTCAGTTTTAAGGATAAAATCTCAATACCACAAGCATGGCCCTGCTACCAGCAGCCGTTCATAGCCTCGACAGGGTTGCTTCTAAATACTCAGAATGCCAGTATCCTATCTGCTAGTTATATATGTACAATTCTGGTCGGGAGAAACTATTACCACTGTTTTCTTTTAATTTTATTCCTCATGAATGCCATGGTTCAGGCTTGGTAACCAGATAGTAACCATGTCAGTCACCAGTCTGCATTACAGTAAAATGAACCGGCTCGTGATGAGACCTTTCACCCCTCAGATTTTTCCGTCCAAGGGTCATTGCCCAGGATTGGTGACCGGAGATGACAATGTTACTAGAAGCAAACCTATGATCCTGAGTAGATCGTGATGAGACTTTCTGTCCTTCAGATTTTTGCATATGTCCAAGTCCATCCTTGTCCAGAACGTAATTATTATTAATCTCAAATGACATTATCTTAGCAGATAGGGAGGCGAATCTGATCCTCTTTACGAGAAGAGATGGTGTAAAATATCTAAATAGATAACTCTACCAAGTACTGTCCCAATCCCGTTGGGCAAATCTTTGCAGAGACCGATATACTTAATTAATTTTAACATGGTTTGAGCTTTTTCTGGTAGAATCTAGAACAATGAAGACACCTTTCTCTGTTCAAGAAACCAAAACAGAATGACATTTTCCAGGATAATAATTTCTTTTGTGCATAACTTACAGATAAATGACAGAACTTAAAATGAGCCATCAGTTCAAGGTTTGATGAATTTACCAGGTTCATAATACACAAACAAAACAACAAATCAATCAAAAGGACAATGAAATAAAATGCATCGAGCAAACACACCACACAGGTATATACAGGATGATCCCTTGAGGGGGATCAGCAAAAATATCTCTTGATTAGGTGACCGTTTACTGGAAGGTTATCAATGTCACCTTCCAATGTTTGTAACCTAAAAGTACTAGGACCAAGTTTTTCTGTAATAATAAATGGCCCTAGCCACAGGCATTCGAACTTTGTGTGTTTTCCTTTATCTTCGTGTTCCTTATCCCACTTCAAGACTAAGTCACCTACTTCCAAATCCCGACTGACTGACTTCCTGAGGTCAAACCAACGCTTCACAGTCTGCTGGTGTTTCTCAAATTTTTTTCTAGCCAACTCCCTATCTTCCTCCAGTTTCTGCAAGGTGTTAATTCGATGCTCCATGGCAGAACATGGTACCTCCTGTACTGACTGGGAAAGCTGTAGGGAGGGTAAGAACAAATGAGGGGGTAAGATGGCTTCTTTATCATACACCAAGAAAAAGGGAGAGTTTCGTATAGAATCTTTGGGAGTTACCCTGTCAGCCCACAAAGCATTTGACAGAGCAGTATGCCAATTCCTATGATGGTTAGCCACCGTACGTTTCAGAATCTTGATCAGATTTTTATTAGAGGATTCTGCTAACCCATTACCTTGAAGGTAATAATTAGCTGAATATTTCAACTTTATACCCCTATCCAATGCATACTCAGTTACTTTTGCAGAGGAAAAATAAGTTGCATTGTCAAATATTAAAGACTCTGGAACACCGAATCTGGTAATAATAAAAGAATCAAGGAAAGATATCACCTGTTCGGAATTGACTATCCTCAAAGAGATGGATTCAACCCATCTAGTGAAGTAGTCTGTGGCTGTCAGAATGTATTTATGTTGTTGTGAAGAGTCTGGTGTGATTGGGCCAACAATATCCAGACCCCATTGTTGAAATGGGACTTCGATGATAACCGGCTGGAGGGGTAACACTGCCTTCTTTAGTCTACCTCCTGCTCTCTGACATTCTTGACACTTCCTGGCGAAAGAATATGCGTATTTGAACAATGTGGGCTAGTAGTACCCAGCTTTAAGTATCTTATGAGCAGTAGTTTCTCCGCTGAAGTGTCCTCCAGCTGGTCCTGCATGTAGTTGAGATAACACATCATCAGCCTCATGTCTTTCTAGACAACGAAGGAGAACTCCCTCGAAATTCTTTCTAAACAAAATATTATCAATAAGCTGATAAGGTGTAGATTTTAATCTTAAATCCCTCTT
Organism: Pseudotsuga menziesii; assembly: GCA_001517045.1. Taxonomy (NCBI): domain Eukaryota; kingdom Viridiplantae; phylum Streptophyta; class Pinopsida; order Pinales; family Pinaceae; genus Pseudotsuga; species Pseudotsuga menziesii. The sequence goes on along the minus strand of LPNX010429091.1, from coordinate 13,064 downwards.
ATGACATGGGTCTAAATGTTCATGGGCGGTCCCATGCAATAAGAAGAACTTAATATTGTCATACCAAGAATCAAGAGGAGTGGAGACCGGAAAAACTTCCCTTTCAAATAAAGAAGGTTCACTAAAGAAGTGCAGATCAGGATCAGAATTGTCCACAGACCCAGTTGCTAGCTTGCAAAGTCCTTGCCCCCTGACAATCTTTAAAGGTTTTATTTCCAGGTCATATTCCTGAAGTGCTGTGACCCAATGTGCTCTTTTTTCACCAAGATCCTTTTGTACCAAGAGATTTCTAACTGCAGAATATGGTACAACAACTTTGGTGTGGGACTTCAGTAAGTAAGGCCTGAAATGTTTAACAGATTTGAAAGCAGTGAAAGCTTGCTTGTCTACTTCTGGGTAATTTAATTCTGCACCGTTGAGACTAGAACTCGTAAAAGCGATAGGAGCTTCATTATTTTCCTGGTTTTTCTGTGTCGGAACAGCAGCATAAGAAGAATCAGAAGCAAAAGTATACAAAATGAAAGATTTGGAAAAATCTGGGCTAGTTAGAGTGGGAGCTTCAGCAATCGCTTTTAAGATGTCATGAAAAGATTTCTTCTCGTCAGTGTTCCATTTAAACTCAGCATCCTTTCTTATCATTTTCTGAAGCGGCCGAACAATTTCTGTAAACCCAGGAATAAATCTAGAAACAAAATTTATCTTTCCAAGAAACGACTGCATGGACTTCTTTGAGTGGGGCATCGAAATGTGGGACATGGCACGGGTGCATTCTGGGTCAATATTGATGCCTTGTTTAGAAACAACAAAACCCAGCAACTTACCTTCCGTGACTAAAAATATAGACTTCTTAGGATTTAAAGAAATCCCATACTTCCTGCAACGGTCAAAGACTCTCCTGAGATGAGTTAAATGATCAGTCCTATTTTTTGAAAAGACGGTAACATCATCAAGATAAATAACGACAAACTTACCAATCAAACCTCTGAAGGCGATGTCCATTGCCCTCTGAAATGTTGCTCCGGCATTTATGAGACCAAATGGCATTTTCCTGTATGCATAGGTTCCCCAAGGCGTCCTAAAAGTTGTTTTCAACTGGTCAGCTTTGGATACCAACACTTGGTTGTATCCTGAAAAGCCATCTAGTGGTGAAAACATTTTAGATCCGGAGACCTGTTCCAAGATTTTCTCCATTGTAGGAACAGGATAATTGTCCTTATCAGAAACCTTATTCAGGTTTTGGAAGTCGACACATAACCTGATGTCACCATTTTTCTTCCTCACGGGTACAAGATTTGCTACCCACTGTGCATGCCGAACAGGGAAAATTATTCTGGCGAAAAGGAGTTTATTTAGCTCCTTCTTGACAGCTTGTTCTAGGCTGGGGTGCATTTTCCTCAATTTTTGTTGAAAAGGCTTAGCCTACGGTTTCATAGGAATGACATGGTTCATGATATTAGGGTCGAATGTTTTCAGGTCATCATACGTCCATGCAAATATGTCTTTAAACTCTTTGAAGAGCTTAATGAAGGCTGTTTTTTTCTGGGCAGTACATGTACTGCCTAGATTCACACATTGAGGGTTTTGCTCAGTTCCTAGATTCACAATGTCAGATTGCATGATGGAGCTATTAGTTTTACAATTCCTTGCAGCCTTAAATTTATCCTTTAGGTCATAGAATTTCTCGAGTTTGATTACTAACCTGGGAAGAGCACTAACCTGATCGAAAGATTCCTGAATTGAACAAGGCTTATGGATTACCGCAAAATTGTGTAGATCCTCATCGTGAGTCATCTCGTCCAAAATCGCATCCTTGAAAGTATCTTTAAAAGTCAGAAAATCGATCAATTGCTGGTCGTCATTGAAGACTCTCCAATTTGCTATGTTGTCAGGTATAGAAGGTCTGAACAGCAATTCAACCGAGAAAGCATCAGTAAGGATTCCTTCAGATGGAATCAATCTTGAAGCAACATTAGCTAAAATATCAGCTTCCTAATTTAGACAACGAGGGATGGAACTTATGTTAAATGCTTCAAATGCTAATAGTAAATTCCATACCTCAGCCTGATAATTTCTCAAGTGTCCAGCTATGCAGTGTATTGTATTAGGTACCTAACGAACAATAATCTCAGAATCTCCTAAGACTACCAAGGTTTTGGCTCCCAAGTCAATCGCTTTCTTCAGCCCTTGAATGAGGGCTCGTATTCAACGATGTTATTGGTGCAATCGAATTCTAATCTGCAAGCAATGAAGTACCTTTTACCATAAGGATCAATCAGTAAGCACCCTGCACCAGCTCCTTCTTTTTACTTGGAACCGTCAAAGTAAAGAGACCAACAACCGTCATTGAGATCTAAATGTGGTGTATCTGGTATTGGAATTTCAGCTGGGGCTTGTGAAAAATGGCAAATTTCAGACTGCTAATTTGAATCCGGAATTTCTGAAATTTCAGCTTCCATGTTCCCAAAAAATGAGTCAGCCATGTAGTTACCCATTATGGTATCAGTGAACAAGACTGGTTCATTTGAGTCATCAATTTCAGTGACTGTATGCTTCATATACCGTTCTCGATCGATTCTGATTTTATTCGGGCAACCCTTATGAGATATCCACAGGTGCGACCAATCTGTGGCAAAATACCCATCGAGTTTTTGTGACCAATCCCTGCTAAGAAACAAACCATATGCTTCAGGGATGTCAGCAACAATAATATCGATGATAAAGTGAACTTGTGGATTCGAAGCCAACCTTATCAGCACCTGCTTCAACTTACCTATTACCTTTACATTTGAACGATTGAGTTGTACAATACTTGTATCACACGGTTCAGGGACAACATTAAGTTTTTTACATACAGAGTAAGGCATCACATTCTTGGAGGCCCCTGAGTCTATCATACAGTTATGCACTTTACGATTAAATATTTCAAATGTAAGTAAAAAGGGCGGAGTTGAAGAATCATACTTCTTGCCTATGGATGATGCATTAACTGAAGCCTTTTTTGAGCTATCCTTATTAATGGCAGAATTATTTTGATTGGAAGGAGTCTTACCAGATTTACTTGGGAAAACTCCTTGCACCATCTTATCTCGAATCACAAGTATCTTTATGAGTTCATATAGAGAGATATTGGCTCTGTTTTTCTTTAATTCTTCGATCAACTTGTATTCTAACTCAAGGGAATGTGTAGATTTACTATTTGCAGACTGATCTTTATCTTTGACAGCTGAACTATTATCTTTAACAGTTGTAGCAGGTTCACCTGGGGGCTGGTCCTTTTTACTTCTGGTGTTGTACTGATGCTAATTTACATTGAAAACATCCACATCTTCGTCATCAGTTAATTCTGAGGTGTCCCAGAAATGATTGATGACATGGGGTGGTTTATCGTCATTGTCATCATCTATTTTTTGGTTATCTTGAGAACTCTGTCCGGAAGACTGAGTTTCATTTTCAGTAGATGTTTCTAGATCTAGAAATATTGATTTGAGGAAGCTATTGAGTTCCTCAACGTTGTTGGCTTCAGAGAGTGGAGTTTGTTTCGCAGCTGAATTTTGAAAAGGTTTTCTGAAAAACTGTTTAGGTGGTTCTTTGTTTGTGGTATTTTCAGAAGTACCCTTTTTTAAATCTATGATTTCATTAGACAGTTTTTTAATGACTCTTTGTAAACTGTCAAGATCTAAAGCATCTTGGCCCCTTTTGTCAGAGCTTTTGGCAGGACTGTCAGTCTTCTTCCGAGAAGAAGATGCTGAATTGTTATCTACTTCGGGATTTCCTTTTGTGGCATTCGCATCCTTTTCGACTTTAATTGCTTCTTCAAAGTTTTTAGTTAGGGTAAGTTTGGATTTTTGCCTGACAAACATGGATATTTTTCCCGGTAAGGATGAAGTGTAAAATTCAACAATAACGTTCTCAGTCGGCCTTGAGGTAGCAGGAATCCTGTTTCTTAAAGTTAGAAAACACTAGTTAAAATATTTAACGTTTTCTTTGGGTTCCATGCGAATTCTAGACAATTCTGAGACTAAAATAGCAGGAGTCTTGTCATCTCCAAACTTGTTTGTAAATGCAAGATCAAATTCGTTCCAGCTAGTAATGGAACCAGCTGTAAGTGAAAAGTACCACGTCGATGCTTTTCCCTCAAATGTATAAGGGAAAAGCCGACAGACCACATCTTCATGTTCCACATCCAAGAGTCGAACTGCCAACATAAACTTCTTGACATGATCTTCCGCTGGCTCTTTCAAATCAGGGTTGAACTTAGGAAGTAATTTCTCAGGATGTTTAGGTAAATGGTGTTGAACGCCAGGGATGGCCACTGCATCCTGAGCTAGCCATGGCATATTAGCATTGGGGTTTGGGGGATTTGCAGCTGCCATGTTTCTTGGAGTTGGAGGCGGTGAAGGTGGTGTTTGTAAAACACGAGGAGGTGATCGAGGTGGCGATGGTGGTTGTCCAGTCCCTCCTGAAATAGGTGGTCCTGAAGAAGAGGAAGGCTGGTTGGTGCCTGTAAAAGATTGTTGTATGTGAGGATCGGGATGGGCACCTGAAGGCTGTTCTTGTTCTCCCAGAACAGATTCAGGGTGACGAGTACGAGGACGTGTAATCTGCAGAAGAAGTAATTCAGTGGGCTGGCGTCCGGTGAGATTCGAGTAAGCCCTAGTTAAAATAATACGAGATTCGTTTAAGGCTTGCTCGTACTGGTCTATTTCTTCAGGTAAGTGAATACCGGGAGAGTTTAACTGAGAGATCAGATTTCGAACAGAGTCGCTCACTGGGGTTTCATTCACTTGTGATGAACGGTGAGAGCGTGGTTGTGTAGTAGATTGTATTTGAGGGGTGATTGGCTGATTAACTTTGTTTACAGGGTTGTTTTCATCAGCCATTGGCTTACGCTGGCCCTCCTTCTAGCGCCATTGTTGACGTGCGTGTTCGACTATGCACGCAACTGGGGACACGACCCAGACCGGGATCCTTAGGGCAGGCTCCAAGCTGTTTGGGATAGTCGTTCCCGACAAGTTTAAAGGCTCTGTTGGCCTAAGAGTCTGAAAGACTTGTGACAAAAATTAATGCTACTGATTGTTAGTCAAACCTATCTTTATGATTTACAAAAGTTAATTCAGGTTATATGTTACAAGATATTAGACTATCAGATTTAATTAACTTAAATCTGATGAAGTATAAATACATAAAAATAAATACACACACAGTTAATATTTTACAAAGACATGTTATCAACATCTTGTACAATAATTACAACGAGAATAATCTAACTGTAATTCATACAGACGGATCTGGTTCAAATAGGTTTTTTTCAAATAATATAATTTTTAGAAAATAAACAACATATTATCCTATCCTACTTCCTATCCTGATCAGGAGCGGCGAAACAATTAACCTGTAATCGATTTATGCCAATAAAACTACTGCATGAACAAACATGATAATATTTAAAGAAGTTTAAACATTAACATGTCATACAATAGCCATTACATATTACATAAATAACGATACCGATCATTAATCACATAATATGACGTATCAGCAAGATCGAAAACATTAAAATCGATAATGATATAAAAGATGTATATTCGCAAAATTCTTTAGAGAATTATCACAAACATATCTGAAGTAGAAAAGTAACTACAAGACTAACAGATATCCAAAATATATGCAAAGTATACAAACTCAAACATATATTAAATTATCACCAGTTCAAGATGTCATGGCTGTAGACAGATAGCTGTCCAAAGTCACAGGTGTTTTAAACTCCAGTCTTGTTTTCCCCTTTTCCATAAAAAATTGACCCTATTGCCATAAACTTTCAATCCTTAAATACATGTTTTCAAAAATAAACATCCCTAAAAGTTTGAGATAACCTAGAACGAATCCAACTAATTATCCATTAAAAATGACAAGTGTAGCATGTCATTTTTCAACAAAAGTAAAACACCGTGAAAAGATAATGATTTGATCCATGAGAATCGAAACAAGACCTGGAAAATCTGGAAATGGATCTGTTCCGATTGATGGGGAATGTTATCCAAAAATAAACAGTCCTCAAAACCTGGGCGTACACAACAACCATATCACCTGCAGTAAATCAAGTAATAAAATTAAAACATAAACACAAATCGAAATGATAAATAATAAATAATGAATAAAATAAAATAAAATACATAAATACTTGTACAAAGATCATCAAAATTCAAAACTAAAACCCAACAGCAAATAGATCCAGCATAATCACAAATTAACCGGCGCATTAAAAACTTGAATATTGACCCCACTAGAATGACTCGGCGAAGAAGCCCTGAACTGCATGAGTGCAATCTGAGCGTTAAGCTCACGAACCTTTTCATCATTCTTATCATTTTAATCCTGAAGCTTGAGAACTCTCCTGATTAACTTATTCTTATGATTTCTCAATCGGAGGAGCTGTTGATCATTCGCATTAACTTTCTCCTTCAACATATCATTTTCAGCCTTTATTAAATCCCGATTCACTGCCATTTCACCTACCCTATCTTCCATACTATGAATTTTATCCAACAGGCGATTAATAAACAAAGGATGAGCCATGTTTGCAACACAATAAATACCAGGTGAATTCATGTGCACAGACTTTTCTTTGACCGACGAATTAATAACAGCATCCACTCGCACCTCTTTGGCGAGCACAGGGATGTCCTCATCAACCACGGGAGGAGTCTCATCGACAGGGTTTGGAACAGCTT
>LPNX010429076.1:99970-139292 GCA_001517045.1 Pseudotsuga menziesii | reverse complement strand
AACCTGCACGCAGGTTGTTGCCGAAAGGGCCAACACAGTGGGTCTTTTGTTGGTGCGACGTATAAAGCGTTAACCCGGGTCTGCCCATGTGCCCAACAAAAATGAGTTGATCTCATTGAGTCAAAGCAGTTTCAAATCCATGGAAGAATTCTTCACCAAGTTCAAGTCACTTGTTCTTTTTCTCAAGCAATGTGGGATTGAAAAGAAAGAAGACCAATTGATCCTTTCCATTCTTTCAAAATTGGTTCCAAAATACTCATATTTTGCGTCAACTTTCCATTCTACTAGGATTGCTATTCCAAATTGGAAAATTCCTCCTTCAAGTGCATTCATTGATTCTGTCACTAAAGATAAAGACAAGTTGGTTCAAATGGGGGTTTTAAAAACTTCCAAAGGAAAATACAATGTTCTTTCTATGCAAGGATGCAAGAATTCCAATTCAAAACAAAATAAAAGGAATAAGCCAAAGTCAGATGATGAAGATGAAGGTTCCAATTCTTCTGATGAAGGTTCAACTTCCATGAAGAAGAACAAGAATAAAGGAAGCTCCAATTGTTCCTATTGAAAAAAGAGTTTTAATTTAAAGAAAAAATTGTTTCAATAGGAAAATGGATATCATGGATCAATTTCTTGAAATGAATAACATTGATGTTCCATAATTTGCAAGATAGAAAGAACCAGAGAATCCTGTTGAATCTCCAAAGCACTGTCACAATGCGTAATCCCAAGGTAAAAGTTATTATGCTTTGAGTGCTAGAGTTAAATCCTTTTCCAAAGTATCTTATTTATATTCACATTCTCATATGTCTAAATAAAAAATCCCATTTTTTTCCTTGACTAAGTCAACTATCAATTCACTAGAGCCATCTTCCAATACCTGTGTTTTTCCACTAGTTCCTAACTTGTCTTTATCCATCTCTTTTTCACTCCATTCAAATACTAATAATTCTGATTTAGAAGTAAATATACAGTATGATATGAAGTTTATGACACCATCCATACCATTTACCTAGCCATTGAATATTCATAAGACTATACAAACCCCAAGTTCACTAGTTGATTCCTCCTTGGATTCCTATTCAATGTTGTTTGTTTTTGCTGGGTTCAAATCTTGTTTATATTTAATTGGTTGATTATCCATTTCATTGGTCATAATTGGACTTATGTTATACATGTTTGGTTCTGATCTAAACACATATCATTCATATTTCAAGTCCACTAAACATTCATATTTTCTCACCTATCAGTTTTACCCAGTTGCACACCCTTTTCCTACTATGGACCTATGAACTCATGGAGATACTATAAACTCTCCATATGAAACCAATTCTGATATTTAAGAGTCTCATAGAATTCATTTGATGTTTGTAAAATTTTTAAATTAGGTTGAAAATAAGATATATGGTATGGTTCACCATTTTGCATCTATATAAGAAACTGATTTTATTGAGTCTTTTCATACACTTTAGGAAGGAGTTTGCACATATTTATTTTCCTTTACTGATTATGTATTCATATCAGAGTAGGTTGGAATAAATAATCATTCATATTATGATCCTCCATCATCATATAATGAGTTTCAAGGGGCCTCTACACATGTTTTTTGCATAGACTACATTGATGCTTTAGTGCATGATCATGGAGTTCACAACTTTTTCACAAAGTCTTTAATCAAGAAGTACTTCAATAATCTCATCCAAGTGAATAAAAATACATATTGAAGACATTTTTCTCATTTTATTTCCATGTCATTTTTTGAGAGAGTATTTTCCCTATGTGGTTTTGCCTCTTTCCTCAAAGTTTTGGACAAATAAATTGTAAAGGGAGACCATATCCTTGTTGTTGTGCCCTATATATACCTGAATTATTTTCATATATTTAAAAATAAATTCAGGATTAAGGGGGGTTTTATAAGATTAAAAACCCACTCCATACTTAGGATATAATTCATTAGTCATTTTTTGATTAATTTCCTAGGTGTAGACTAGGTAGTTGGCCATCTTTTGTCATATTTGACCACCATTTTCCATAATTATCCTATGGGGTACACCTAGATAGTATTATAGATAAGATTTTGCTACTTTTATGGATATCCAAAATGGAAATGGAACATTCCTTCTTTAGACCACTTTTATCATGTTTTTCTTCTTTTCAGTGTATAAGGGTAAAGCTAGTTGATTAGAAATTGCTATCTTTTGTGGCCAATCCATCCTCCATGATTTTATCTACATTTTCCATGATTAAAAATATTTTCCATCACTCATCACACATCACTCATGATTTATCCAATTCATGATATTTTGGAGTGATTTGGATAATGCTTTTGTCAACTTGGGGGGTTTTTCATATTTTAGTAAGCTTGCTTTATGAGCTAGCTTGAGTTGTCTCTTTGGAAATTCAATTATGTTTGTTGAGGATGTATTATTTATGTACACTATTGGGAATCATAATACAATGGGAGGTAATCCAATTATTCTTCAATTCTCTTGTGTTCACTCTCACTATTCTTCTCTCTATTTTTCTTGTGCATGTCTACAAGGAATATTTTGTAACAAGATCCACCTGTTAAATATCATATGGTATCAGGGCCATGAAATTTCACAACTAGGAAATCCAAAAAGGTTGAATGAGTTGAGAGAAAAAATGTCCAAGTACACACCAAGGTTGGTCCAATTGTTGGAGGGTAGTGGTGACTTCTCTCTTCCCGTACATTTGCAAAGTAAATATAAAACTTGCTACAACCACACTTTTTATTATGCTTGGCCATATTCTCTTCCTATTCCCATCGTTGGAACCAAATTCTCCTTTCGTGGTAAGAATTTTATGATTTCCAACTCTAAGATAGACGCTACAAATCATGGGTTGGTTATCCTTCACATGTACTTGTTCCTTCCAAACAATCAAAAGAACTTATGCCATTTTTACGATTCTATTTATTGTTAGTCCTATTACATGAATATTGTTGAATACAAACATAGCATTTTCATGTATAGTATGTGCATCAATTGTTATGATTTTGGAAACTTTAACAGGAAGAATCTGTTGTATATCAATGGTCGTCCATGTACACATGGGAACATTGCAAGGTTCAGAAATAGTTCTAGGTGCTCTTTATTTTTTGCAAATTGTTCATTTGAGGAACACTCCAATGACCAAGAATTCCTTATAAAAAGGAAGGCGTCCAAATTTGGTTTTGTGCATGCAATATGTAGCTTGTCTCTGGGTGACAAGTTGTTAATATACTATAATTTTCATAGACCACCAATCGCTCGTCAAATAAGCCTCTCATTGGGACTACCTTTAAACATCCCCTTTGAGCGTAAGAAAACAATCATTGATTAAATGTATTTTATTATTTTCAGTGGGGTTAATGTAAATGTGTGACTCAATTTAAACTTTTGTTCTATAATTTTCTTGCGGCTGGGCCTTTTTTATTGTAAAAAATTTCTATGCTTCTATAATAATTATTTGGTATAATGCTTGAACAAACCAATTGCATAGTGCTTACTAATATCATTAATGTAATTTTCAATATTTTTGAAATTAGGATTTGAATGATTAGTGACCTATCTACCATATTTCATTGTGCACCACTAGATTGTCAAATTGAGACATTGACTCAGAAAGAGTGCAACTCAGAGAAGAAGCATACCAAGCATGGTTGAATCAACCACATATTTAATTCCTACTATGTCTAGACTCAACAATTAGGAATGCTACAATAATAATAGTTCTTCACATGTTTGCAATAGAAGAAATGAAATAGAGGTTGGTATGGATGAATTCTTATGAGATACGGGTTCCATGGACACAATGTTGTTAGATGCATTCCATGATGATGAACTAGGGGATGATGGTTATGTCATTAATACATTATTTGAAAGCCTTAAATTGCTTTCCACCTTCTCTCTCTTTAGATGTGGTCAGTCAAAATCTACCTAGTTGGGGACAACAATGTTACTATAAAAGCTGAAAGCAATGTATGGAATGTCAAACACATGTTTCTCGACACTTTTGGGGTGAGTGAACATCAAATTCCTTATATTTTGAGGAATCTTGTCACACAATCAACATTGAAAATGGTTAATTTTATGAATGTTAAATGTCATTAAACATTTATACGTCCCACTAGCTACATGTTATTTGAAGATAAGGTACTTCTAAGTGACAATGTCTTTCCTGAAAGCTACAAAGAGGCAAAGAAAATGTTGGTTGTTGATCATATCATGCATGTCTGAATGATTGTATTAAGTTTAGAGGTGGATATGTAGACAAAGAGATATGTACAAAATGTGGGCATGACAGAGACCATTTAAATCAAGAAACAAGGGTTAAAAACATGTTACTCCTAATAATATATTGAGGCACGTGCCTATAATCATAAGGATTCAAAGGCTCTTTCATTCAAAAGAGTTAGCTATGTTACAAGGATGGAGTGCCTTGCATCAAAGTGAGACAAGAGTTATGTGAATTCCAACAAATTCAATAGCTATGAAGCATCTAGAGGATACATTGCTCAATAATTCAAGGACGAAGTACAAATTCTTCAATTGAGCATAGCCATCGATGGCGTTAACCCATATTCCCTCCAAAACACTAACTATTATGTTTGGTTTGTAGTATTGATAAATAACAATATCCCTCCATGGTTGTTTGTGAAGAATGAACATCTTATGTTCGCTCTTAAGTCCGTTCTAGAAGACAAGTGAAGAACATTAATGTTTACCTACAACCATTGATTGATGAATTGAAGGAATTATGGGAAGGTATATAGGTTTACAATGTATCAAGACCCATACCAATAGAGAGGAGTTTTATGTTGTATGGAATATATGCATACACCACACATGATTAGCCAATATTAGGAGTTTTCTTTGGTAAACTTGTTTCTTGATTTTTTTATTTGTAACAATATTTTTTGGCATATTTAATTTGGTGTGTCTGTATTAATATTCAACACTCACATGCTTTGTATACCATAACACCGCAAGTATTGTACCAAAAGGGTATCATGGATGTAAATGTTGTGGACCTTCTATGAAATCTAGGTGGTCTAGACACCATCTACGAAATTTGATGTATGAATGCTTGAGGGTATTCCTTCCAGAAGACCAACCTTTTAGAAGATAAAAATCTGCTTTCAATGGTAAACTAGAGAGAACGCAAATGACTGAAATAATGACACTAGGTCATTGGCATAGGACATATGACAGAGAAAAGGAGAAGAAAATTTCATAAATGTTTGATTCAAATGGGGAACCTATGTTCAATGGTCCTAAATTCTTCAACAACTACGTTCAGAAAATTCCTCTTGGGATGAAAAGGAAATCAGTATTTTATGAGCTCCCATGTTGGAAGCATCTTAAGATTGTCCACTTACTACATCCCATGCATATATTTAAAAATGTTTCATCTTCTTTGTGGAGGAACATATCATTGAAACAAAGTGACACATTGGTTGTAAGGAGATATCTTATTTCTTCAAATACTAAAAAGAAGCATTGTCAAAGACAAGAAAATAGGGGAGAGGTTGGCCCCTTTTTAGTCATTTAAAGAAGTTGATGTCCCATGGGTTTTGATTAAAGATGACCTTTCTTTGGAAAATGAATTTATATTGGTTGTGAAGGCGCCTTATTTATATGGATATACTCTATGACGTTGCTTCACTATAGATGAACATTTGTCGGGATGAAATCACATGACAGTCTGAACCTGCTAAGGGTACGTATGTAAAAAAACAACGTTTTTTTATCGTTTACCCCACAAGTTAAACACAATTAAATTTTTATGTGTTCATTGTGTAGTGTCATTATCCTTTACTCATGCATGGGTGTGTGAACCATGACTTTCCTGAGAACTTGTGGCATGCCATATCTAAACTATCTGCATTTGTATGGTGGATCACATCAAAGAATATTCAAATGGCTAAAATTCCATTGTGGCATCAAGATATAGCTAAGATTGTTTGCATGTTTAAGAAGAAATTGTTGATGAGTTTCATGGAATTGAAGGTTCATATTCCAATTCACCTAGATGATGAGGTTGAATTAGTTGGGGTCATGTCATGTCATTGGATGTTCTTCTTAGAGAGACACATGAAAAAATGAATGGATTTGTTCAACAAAGGGAAAAACCAGAGGGGTCTATGGAAAAGGGTTGTGGACTAGATGAGTCATTTTATTATTCCTATGAGAACATCAAGAAAATCAACCACACACTAGGTGCATTGATTTGGGATGACAAACACGATGGGGACAAAAGGGAAGGAGAGATACTCCAAATGAACGCAAAAAGGTGCATGATAAAGACTAAGTCACTTATCTTTTGTCACATTTCTACATAGTAACTATTCACGATGAACATCATAATTTATATTTGATATTATACATGATATATGTTTATTTGATTTCATGAATACAACAATAAATTCAAAAATTGATGCCATCAATAAATTCATTCTTTACAACATGGAGGAAACACAGCCATGGGTCGCATTATATGAAGAGAATAGGAGGAAATTGGACATTGACAGGAAAGAATTCAGAATGTTGAATAGTAGAATCATGCCTTATCCTGATCATTTAAAAGAAAATATGCCAATGATCAATCCCATCAATTGGGTTGCTGACGAAGTTAAAGAGAAATATTGTGCATATGGTTGTTACCCTGCTGCTGAAGAGGATGCACTAAACAAAGGGATCGGGCACAACAATTCAGTAATAGTATCTTTGTATACATTTTAACTTTATAATGAACCTTTGAATTATAACATCTATATTTTATATATTAATGGTTTGGTTATTAGACATATTATACCATCATTTTTTCATTTTTTATAGGTGTGTTTGTTCCCATATACATGGGCATCATTTTCACACCAAGGATGCCAATGATGGATGTTCCACAGAATAATGTGGAGTGGAAGTTGAGTTCGACCAATATAGTCATGATATCCACCACGATCAAAACCTAGTAGGGGGGGGAGTTTATTTACGTCAAAAAGATACAAGAGATCATTCAAGTGGACTTCTCATATATCCAATGTGTTGTTTTTAGGTGCAAGTGGTGGGACACCTTCAACCAAAATAATGTAAACAAAGATCATGATAGTGGGATGATATGTATCAAATCTAAGAATATGTAGGATGAAACTGATCCTTATGTTTTCCCAAAACACTAAAACTATGTTTTTTTTTACTTGGATGTGTTGGATAGGGATTGGTGGTTCATATTAAGACATATCCCTAGATCAAAACTAATTTTTGAGAACAACAATGCTAGCATGCTAAGCAGGGAAAATAATTAGGATGATGGAAATGGAGAGTGATATGTGCATGTATTATTTCATGATTTATTGTGTTGATGTATTATTTTATTATTGCTATTTTTAATTCTATAATTATATTGTTCATTTTTCATCTTATGACAGTGGAAATGGAAAGTTAACGACAGGATGTTTTTAAACAATTTTAGTTGGTTGATAATCAATCTGATGCGAAATGTGTTTGTCTATCAAATAATTTGTGATTGTACGAAATTATTGATTGAAAATATAATTTTATTTTACTTGAAGGTATCGATATCTTATTGTATTTAGTATAAAAATATGATGGCATGTCAATATTAAAAAAAATATAGTTAAGTGTATATCATATGTGTATCGATATTTAATATGAAATTCTAACAATATGGAAGTAGTCATTTTGTACTAGTTATGTTAATATTAACTAATAAGTAATAAATTAATTTTAATATCATTTCGAAATGTGTAGTTCATTTACAAATTAATTACACTTAAAAATGACATCTATAATGTGTAAATGCATTTTATGTATTTTCTAGGTAATGCTAATGCACTATATAATTAGATTTCATTCTATTAATTTACATAATATCAATGCCTTCTCTGATCACAAAACCACTTTCTAACTCTAACAATCAATCAGGTCAAGGTTTTGCTAAATCAAGTTATTTATAACAATTCATCAACTCATCGTCACTAGCATGATATGAGGGATATTCATGACCAATTTTCTTGTATATTGAAGGGAAGTGTGTACCTGGAGTGTTGACCCTAATTTATACCCATAGTATAGTCCATCCTAGGAAAACTCTTTACTGGGTTTCTACATGGAAAATCTAGTCAAAATCATTCGTATAGTCAACCTTAATTCATGTTTGGCACTTAGCCCCACAAGAAAGCATGCACTCTCTAGACTATGCCTTTTTGACAATTTGATGCGTAATAAACTTGTAATATGTATCCAAGAAGAGTATACATCCCTGTAATGACTAAGTGATCTCTCCATTTTAGTTATAAATTAATAGAGTCCTCATAACATTTTGACAACAAACTTTGGCCATAATGACATCACTATTTTCTTGAACTAATCATATACTTCTTAAATCCTCATATAATGTTTAAATGTAATATCAATGGCCAAGTGCACCGTAATTATAATATTTGCATCAAGCAAAGGTACCCTATTTATAGCATCTTTTTGAGATCTATGTTAATAAAATTGGGAAATGTTTAAAAGAGGATGACTACATTAAAATTAATATGTGCATAAAGTACAAAAATAATATCATCAAAATTAGAACCAATGGGACTTATAACCTCTGTAATGAAACTACTCAATAATTTAACTAAAAACAATATATTGAGATGATTGATTTTGGAAAATTTGTGATAAATATGAGGTGAAGAAAGAACATAATTCCTTTTCACGTGATGCACATTTAATAATGTAATTGGAAACTTTACTTAGATTTACATATTAGTTTCTCATTCTTTTTACCAAAAGGACTGTGAACTTGGTGTTTCCTTTTCTTATTTCCCTATGAATTTTGTTATTACAAAATTGTAATTGTAAGAGTATTTTGTGACTATGCACTTGTAATTGAAACTAAAATTTGTAAATTTGCAAGTTCGTAATTTTTAATTATAATTTTGCAATTTTACAATGTTGTGAATTATTTTGTAATTTGTAAATTAGTTTGTAAACGTAATTGCAAATTTGTAAGTGTAATTTGCAAGTTTTGATTATAACTGTAATTGCAATTTGTGATTGTAAATTTGTAGTTGTAACTGTCCAATTTGTAATTTGTAAACTATAAATATAATTAGCAATTTCTTAATGTAATTGTGATTGTAATTTGTAGTTGTGAAATTGTAATAATGATTGTAGATTGTAATTATAGTTGAGATTGTAATTTACAATTATAACTGAGATTGTGTTCAATTTGTAATTGTAATTATAGCTAATATAAAAGACACGAACATAAAAAAATAAATAAAATTGCATGACACACATGGATCATACTCATTGACACAAACAAAATACACCATACACATGAAGATAAATATCATAAAATAACTTGTCTATCCATTCAATTCTTAAAACAATATGTCTATATATACATAAGAATAAAGAATAGTACAACACAATCATCAAATGAATGGACATCGCCACCATCACCTAGCATCATGTAACATACCATCATCGTCATCATCACCATGAGAACCTAACAATCATAAACATCATCTAACACAACCATCACACATGTATGAAAAACATGATCTAGCATGCACATCTATCATCACCTGTAAAACATAAGCACCATCTTACATACATATAAAAAACTAACTAACATAATCTAACATACGCATCAAACATCACCTAACATTCACATGTAAACATTGCCTACCATCATCTAACATATACCTTTAACAAATTTAAACATCATCTAACACACAAATCTAATAATAACATCTTACAAAACACAAGTTGCATTATCTAACACAACTATCACACACATCTAACAAACACCATCTAGCATACAAATTTATCAAGCACACCTAGAAAACATATCTAACTTGACTTAACATAAGAATCAACGTCAACATATAAATACATCGACTATGTGAAATCCAGTGTGTGTGTGTGTGTGTATGTATGACAAATATACATCTCGAGTCCAATAAATGCTATGAGATAGTTGTCCCACCTCTGAAACTAGAGGAATCTCTACCTTTTCCAGTAGATCTAGAGGCATCAGCACCTCCAAAAACATATCCATAGGATTTAGTACCTATGTCAGGAAACAAAGAAATGTGGAGAGCATCATATACGATATCTCCTTAATGATGTATCTCACCCGCTACCATCATCATATATAGAGCCCGAGATATGGGTGGAGTAAGAGATGGTGGATGGTAAGTTTGGTTAATGGACTTTTCGATCAAGATTTGGATATGGTGGTGGGTCGGCTTGGTGTGGAGGAGTAGATACTAGTCATTTGTCATGCTAAGGAGGAGGAGGAGGTGGTGGATGAGATGTCTAGGCTATTTATTCATGGTGAGGAGGAGGAGGAGGAGGGTGATATGTTTAGGCTCCATCATCATGGTGAGGAGGAGGAGGATCTCCACCCTCATCAGATGTAGAATCATCCTCCCTCCTTGCAACTAGAAGGATTGATGCACTGCCAAAATACTGCATCAAATACCTCATATCAAAAGGAACCATCATCCATAAATCTACCAGGTCAGGTGTTTTCATGATCTCTTGCACCTGTATAGACTAGACTCCCTGTTAAACCAACAATGCAGAAAAATTTACTTCCACATCCTATCGAAACCTAGCATTTAGGTTGCACCACATGCCGGGTGTAAGAAATTTAGGAAACTCATGCTCTTACACATCCTCATTAACCTAAACTGGTGAAAGAACCTCCCCATACGTGCCAATGTTTGTAAAATATATAGTACATAGCAATAAGAATAAAATTTCATTAAACAATTTAAAGAAAATTTTAGAATAAATTTCATTTGCATTAAGTAAGACAGTAAAATGCAACTAGATTAATTTAAACATAACTCTAATATTACCTTTTTCAACTAGTGTCTCATCCTAGGTGAAAAATATCTTGTTACATGTCCTCTCTAGTCCAACCCCATGTATGTATATGGCACAAGATCCAATGTATTATCCTACTCATTGGCTAGTAACTCCAACACCTATAATGTGATCCTTGTTGGGAACTCTAAATGGCCCCTCTTGGGTAGCATCTATCCCCACATGTGCATCCACACCTTGATCATATCTCTAGGAGGGAAGCATTCAATTGATATCCTTGTGGACAAAATCCTCTAAAAAAAAAAAATTGAAGCAAAAGGTAAGTTGATCCTCCCCTCAAATTGTGCACATCATTGACCCAAAGAAAAACAAATTTTCCACAGATAAAAGGAAAACCACCTAATGCATTGATGTATTTGCACTAAAGAATTAACATAATACAATTGAGGGAAACCAATGCGTTGCATAACAGTGGTGGAGTGTGCCACTGTTGTAATCAAAAGAGAGAGGCACCTAACCTCCTCTGCATCAAAATAAGCAATACATAATTGTCCTCCTAAACCTGAAAATGTCAGGGTTAGTGGCCTCATCACTAATACATATTTAAGTAAGTAGACTCCATGGCGCCACTAGGTGTGACATCAGAGAATTAAGGATAATCCTCCATATCTTGTATAGCCCAGTTATGAAGTAAATGTCCATCTCTGTGGCCTGAAACTAAAGATAGAGGTCAATCTAAAAGTCTTGTCTAAGTTTATCCTAATGATGGATCAACTACATCACTAGAGATGAGTTCCCTTGAGGTATGTAACCTCCTAATATAACTTCAGGAGGCCAAAAATCCTCAAGAGGTCTTGTTTATAGTCAGTAATGGGCCATGGGTACAAGTCTCTCTCCCTCTCTCTAACTTCCCACATCCATACAACATTGATAGGTCCACTCTCACTTGTTGTTGTTTCTTCCACTCTCTCTGCTCACCTCTCTTATTCACATATAACTTCCATCAGTCTCATACATAGACATAGACATGTATATATAAAACATAAAACAAATTAATTAAATTATCATTTTAATTATTAATATGAAAAAATATTTTTCTCAAAAAACATAAATTTCCATACCAGTGCACCCAAAACATAGTAAAGCATTGCTTGCAGTGTAAGTTTGTATCTACAACACAACACTCATGGTGCACTAATAGATAATTAATTCACTAAAGACACAAAACATTTATTTTTTAAAATGACTTACAACTATATCATTCTAACAACGATGTGTGAATAAGCATGGCACCATGGTGCTTGATATACACGTGTCATCCTTGATCACAGTTCGCACGATACTTATTAATACACCACGACTGATGTGACCATGCGTGAAAATAGGAAGGTGTACTATGATTTTTTTTAAGATAAGCTGATGCGTTTTACAATATTGAATTAACCATAGACTGTGTGGACATATTAATAATATGCACCATCATATGTTGTGAAACACTGTAACACACCCAACATAGGTCATGGGTAGAGAAGGGTGTATGTGATCGCTCTTATTTTAGAGAGGGATTATTTACGATGTTAGCACAACTGATATTTTCATTCAAATGGGTTGTCCATGTGAGAATAAATTAAAAATTTCTAGGTTAACTAGTAAAACTAACCTTTCTTAAACACGGCTACAATTCTTCATATATTTTCATGACATAGTTTTAAAATAAAATGCAATCTTTAAACCAAAATGGGTGACCTGATATGGGGCTTCCATATACAGACACATGGAATTCCATATCATTCCTAAAATATATGATAAAAATTTAAACAAAGCATGGTACTAGCATCTCAATTTGATCCATAAATTATGCACTAAAATATTCTCATAAACAATATAAACTTTAACCATTTCATTACTTACAAACTATACCTATACCAATGGGACAATCTGATATGTGACAGCCATATACAACCATATGTTGTTCCATGATCATATTTCCTAAACCACCATACAATATACATATCAAATTGCATATTACCAGCTCAAAGAAACACATACATTCCCAAAGGCTGGCAATCCAACATCAAAGTTAGTAACATGATAAACCTATCATTTAATTAAGAAATAAGAGTACTATGTAATCCTTCATGGTACATCTCAATAATCATACATACCATATTAGAAGCTTATAAGTACTTATATTAATCTATGCAACCAGAAGCAACATGACAATTTCCTCCTAGTCGTAGACCTAGATTGGTGTATGTTTTCTCGTCGAAAGATCACCCCCGAGCTGAGGTTCTGGAATATCACACTAGAAGGTCTCTTCTAGGATGGAAACTAATGGATGATGCACTTTCCTTATTGGGATTATATCTCTCTCCCATAAAGGCAAGCAATGTTTAATGTCAGGATTGTCCCCCTCTCCCAGAGCACCACTTGCCACAAAATATAGCTCACTTGCCGAAATTCCCCCCTCTTATACAAGATGAGTGCAACCAGAAATGAGATATGTACACAAAATTACCCCCCTCTCCCATTGGATAATCTCGGCGATATAACAACACTTCCGACCTTTCAGTTGAAATCTCAAATCGAATCTCTACTAGAGAATTTGAAACAAAAGAACAACTAGGCCTAGACACATGTATGGGGTTATCTCCCTCTCCCACAATCTATAGAGAAAATAGAATGAGATATACACACTTATATTTTCCCCTCTCTTGTTGGATAATCTCAATGAAACAACAACACTTCTTCCCTCCTAGGACAATGCATAGACTCAAATGTCCATTGGAGCATTCAAAACAAAGGAGAAAGAACTCTCCTAACACAACAAATTGAATCCCTACTAGGGAATTCACATCACATGGGAAATAATACCATAGACACCCTTCAGATCCCTATAGGGAATATGAAACACATGGAGAATTGGTCTCCAATACCAATAGAATGGTTCACCAAATCCTTCTAGATCTACAAGAAAAATTCACTGCAATACTGTGAATGTATAATGGCCAAATATCCCTTTGACATTCACAACCCAACGAGATACCTACTCTGCTCTACTCCTATACCTATACAAACAACGAATGATCGATCATTTTGAGCAATTCAAATAACTTTTTCATAATTTGAATTTCCTCCAAGAGTCTGACTATAGATCACTAAGGAAGGACTGCCAAATCACCGGGGATTCCTAATGAACACTCACTAACTCATTCAAGTCTTCACTAAGCTAGTTGAATTCACTAAGACTAACTCCAAACACTAGTAGATACAATTCCCGTGACTGGATGATTCGAATTTGTCAAAATTAGCTCCAAAATACCTTAACTGACCCTTAATTTCCCATATGTTACTCCTCCTGCATGATGATGACTCAAATTCACCCATAATTTACTCCCATGCACTAGAGACAACTCAAATTCACAAGGACTAACTCAAATTATCCTAATATCACTGTCATCCACTAAAGACAACTCAAATTCAGCTTATTAGCTAAAGATTACTGACTTTAACCCAGAAAAATACATTAATTAACTTAATACAAACTCCAACTTCCCAACTAATTCTAACTGACTATCAGTTTCACTAGTGTAATTGGAGACTGACTCAAACTAACCCACTATAACTCAGTTAAACTCAAACTAACTCAAATTAACTGAATATAACTTAGTTAAACTCAAATTAACTGATTGTAACTCGGTTAAACTCAATTTAACTGAAATTGACTCAATATTGACTAAAATTAACTAAAATTAACTAAAATTAACTAATACAATATTAATTGAATAAACACTCCAATTAGAGTTGAGTTACAAAATTTAGGTGCATGATTGACTAGTACATACAAAAAATTAGGTGCATAAGACATGAGTGAAGTCATAGTGGGCCCCATTAACAACTAGATGAGGAATATTCTCACTAGTGAGGGTGCAATTACTGCATGCATCTACATGCAAGACGTTAAGTGTATACTGTAAGACCTCCATGGTCCAAAATGAACATAATTAGGAAGGCTAGAGTAATGTAATTAGGGGGAGTTGCAACTCCTAACCCAAACCCCTTCTCATATGAAATTCCAAGACCACGCAACAACGTTATTGTCATGGCATGCCATTAATAATAATAAGGATAATAATTTCAATAATAAACATCACAATATCCATGGTTCATGGTCCAGGCACCTAGTTCCACCATAAATAAATTAATCAAAATCATAGTTGTCTGGGATGTACCTTCAAGATATTACATCCCACTCCCCTTAAAATAATGCATCACCCTCAATATATACTTTCTCTTACATGTCATCACAGATTCCTTTATCATTTCCACTCTCGTAACTCCTCTTCTGACATATCACAATACTTCCCACTACCACCTAATTTTCTATATTTCTCCATAGCCTATGGATTGTGAATTCCTTCACCTCTCATTCCCTTGAAATATCACCATTTCACTCCTAGGATTCCCATGCAAGAATCTAGACTAGAAGAGTGGTTCCTAGTGTCAAATAAATGGTTAATATTCAATCCCTATCACAAGTTCTTCAAGTCTCATTGCAAGGCCTTCAATCTTTCAACAAAATAGACCGACCTAAATCATATTTCCATCAATCAACCATATGATTAGCCATCAGCTATAAAAATACAAGATACATAAAATACATCCTCATGATAAATGAAATAAATTCCATTCAATCACACAAATTTCATCACTATATACAAAGTTACATAAAATATCAATACTTCTTCAAAAAGCTATTCACATCAGAAATATACTTTCCTAACAAGGATCACACAGATACTTATTTTCTTGCATCTTTTTTTTATCTCCACATGTCCCTCGCTTTGACTCAGACAACTATGGAACCCACACATCCTCCCCACCCAACATAAGGATGGTACCTCTTCTCTGCTATACAATACCTTCAGCGTACCCACCCTTTCCAATTCTCTTCAAGGTGTGCATTGAAAGGTAAACATCTTTCACAATTAAACTCTCTTGTTTAGGATTTCCTCCCTCTCTTGGAAGATGAGCTCAACAAAGGAGCTTTCTACACACAATTTCCCCCCTATCCTTCTAGACAAGCTCAATACATTTCCATCACATGAAATTCTTAACCACTAGTTCCCCCCTACCTGGTACTCACCTGAGTCACAACCAATCAATAGAACATATGATTAGTTACCAAGTATATGTATGTATATATGTATGTATGTATTTATGCGTTAACAAGATACACGAACTATATTGTAATAAATTTACCACTTGCATCACATTCTAATCATTTACATGATTCGTAAATACTTTTCACATAGATTCTTTTATCATCAATACCTTGTTTCACCTTCGTATTTTATTCATGAAATATCACCATGATACTACTAGGATACCTTTTAAGAGGATCATAGGGGTCACATCAACACTTTTATGCTTTAATGTAACATGCAAGGAAACTTACATGCAATCGTTCAATCTAACCGAGAAAATAAGAAGACCATAACGACTAGTAGTTTAAACATGTATTCCAACATTTGAGGATTCCCAAATTAAGCATTAGTTTCAATATAACTTATCTCTCTTTCTCTCTAATAAAATTAATAGAGACTTATAGAAACCACCACCACATAATCTCCGAAACAAAAAAAATTCCATTCTCGAACTTTCATTACAAATATCAACTAGGTATCATGAAATATAATCAAGCTATTATCACCCAGAGTATTCCCAGAGGGACAACTGGTCCATTCAACACATATCAACAACATTAAGACACATCTATTTGTTTCTAGTACCATTTAATTTCTATTGTCATTGCTATGTAAAGAGAACCCATAGGTAATATTGCATATTATCGGACAATATTTGTTACCATATGGCATTCATAGGAACATTAGTCAATATTCACCAATCCTTCTAAAAATGTAATGTGAAACTCTTCAATATCTTCATGGATCCAAAAACAAATTCCAAACTTTTAAAATTGATCTAAACAAAATAAAAAAAATATCACTTCGCCAATTGAATCACCTAAAATATAAGATTATTTGATATTAAGGTTGAGTTTTACTTTCCATACATTCTATTTCTAATTGTTAAGAATTCATCAAGGTTTCTAGACTTATTATATTTGAATTAATCTAAGACAAGTAAATCATGTTAAAAATATACTTATTTTAAGTATGCTAATCCTATGAATGTATTCCTTCCTTCTTCCATAGGTTAATCCTTTGATCCTATAACTATCATTATTTCTTAAACATAAATGGAAATACCATAATATTATTCATATGCGTAGGGATATCATAGTTAATGGAGTTAAGTAAAATCCTTCTTGTTTCTATGATAGATAAACAGTTTATATGTCAATATTTATTACTTTTAAATTACGCTTCATAAATACTTTAGTTGATATTCAATAATTATCACTTTTGATAGGTCACTTGGTACCCATATAGGTTACCCTTTCATAAAATATCTAATACATTTATTTTAAAGCTAGTGGAAGTAATAATGTCCATGAGTTTGCAATTTGGACTACTCATTATGTAAAGTGAATATGCTAACTATGTTATCTAGAGTTCAAAACGGTATGTTCATGCACCCATACTATATTTTAATACATACGGGTATTTTCTTTTTAATATTGAGGTTTAATATTAAGCATTCGATAGTAAGGATTCAAATGCTAAATCTTATAGATTAAATTTAGATGTGAATTTTAACTTGGATTGATAATATTAATAATGGACAATATAGGATATTAGATCCTTGTGACTAAAGTCCTAGTTATCTCCTCTTAATATAAGTAAGCAATCAACTAAAATACACATTATTTTATGGGTTCCACCGGGTTTAGTGTTTAATTTAAGTACATTCTGCCATATCATAGAATGACATTTAGCATGTTACATATACCTAATATTCTACACTAAGATAATTACCTAGTCATACCACACTTATACCATACATATAACATAATCATACAAATATACACGTAGGTACTCCTATATACCCATATCATATGATACCATTTATACACAACTTGACACTCCAGTTACATATTCTTACATCATCAATTTTAATTACCTTATAATACACATATACCACATATATTCAAATACACACTTTCAAATACTATACAACATTTATGACACAATATATATATGTGTGTGTGTGTGTGTGTGTGTGTGTGTGTGTGTGTGTGTGTGTGTGTGTGTGTGTGTGTGTGTGTGTGTGTGTGTGTGTGTGTGTGTGTGTGCTTACTATATTATATATGTGTACACTTATACAAATAGTATATACACAATATCGTATACATGTAATACTAATAATTATTGCATATAATAAATTGTGCATTATGATATATTCCAACCTACCAACATCTATACGCATGCTATAATGCATATTCTAGGTACACCATATATACTTTCTATATACATATATTATCGGCATATAAATCAATATTTTATAACATATACTTATATATACACATATATATTATTACACAATAATTGTCATATTATTTCAAACAATCTAATGCATGTAACCATGCCATATCTTATAATTATACCTTTTATAACACATACATAGACGATTAAATAAAAATTTGTGAGGTTGGGGATGCATTGTCTTAAGGAGAAACAACCTTTCCAAACACCATACCAATTAATTAATATATACATATATATATAAACAATTTGAATGGGAGTTGCAATCTCACCAAGGAGACAACATTTCCAAAAACCATATCAATTAATTAATATATATTAAGATAGTTTGGATGAGGTTTGTGTTTCCTCCATGGAGATGCCCTTTCCAATTGGCAATCCAAATCATTAAATACAAGGAAATCTCAGAGGAGACAACATCTACAAGGCCCTATATATATTGCATAACTCTTTATGCAGGCATTCCAGACAATATATAAAATAAATAAAATATTCACCAGTAATTCAAAATCCATTTTCTATATATTTCACTAAGCAGAGGAGATACTATGCTTATCCATGTGCTCGAAAATAATTGCTTTCCTAATCTTATTAAAAAGGGAATTCTATACTATTTCATTTAATATCTTTCCAAATACATACACATTTCCATTGACTCCTCATATATCATGCAATATATGATATTTTAAAAATAACCCATCGATTAACATATCAATTGTGCCCTATCCCAAACCAATCCATGAAATATTTATTGATGACCCCTTAGATTAATTCAAAACCTACACTACATATACTCTTATAAACTAATCAATGAAGTGTCCCTCCTTAATAAACACCAATTACATATCTTCACTCAATATTTAACCAAACTAAAAATAAAGTCAAATACAATATCTAACTAAATTAAAACTTTAACTTAATTCAATGTTTAACTAAACTACAACTTAAATTCAATATGTTACTAGGTTAAAACATAGAGTTAAGTTCAAAATGACTAAAAGGATTTTAGTTAAATTCCCTATTTCTTTGAGTCAAATTCATTATTTAATTAAAGTAATATATTTTGGGTTTAATTATTATAAAACTTAACCTTTAACTCCTCTTGACCTAATTCGTGATGTTGTAGAGTTTTGCTATGGTAACTTGATAAAAATTAATGTACATGGATTCATTATTAAATCATGATTTAATTTCAACATTTTTTAAAGCTATACACCAATACAATTATGTCCCCTTTAGCCTTATTTGTTTGGATGTCGAAACTTAAACAAATAATTCAATGTATGTAATAATTACAATATATCTAATGCATGGAATCACATGTGCAATTGTATCAAAGGGTACATATATGATTTGAGACAATTCTTTGTTATAATTGTAAGTTTTAAACCTATGCAGAGAAGAAAAGAATACATATTATTTAAAGAAAAATAAATATTACACCACAACATTCACACATAAAACACATATAGATTTACTCTGGAAACCCTTAACCAGGAAAACCAGCAAACCATGGGGCCACACCTCTTATTTTCTCATTATAATTATGAATAAATAACAATACATTATAGGTATTATGTAGCCTCCAATACCCTAATATATTAACCAAAATTAGAAAATATACCCCAATCCCTGAACCAAGATTAAATTACATATTTTTAGAAAATTCCCAAAAATAGCCAAAAACAAACGATCGTTCCAAACTGAAACAACCTACCAACCTGTTTCCATGAAGGTGTCGATAGGAATCGTTAGGCATTTAATTGACAAATGCACCTCCCACACACACATGCAAATAATATAACATATACCCAACACTAATATCATGAATGGCCTAGTTAACAACTCATAGGACTTCAGATAATGAAGTTAATGATAAGTACTAGAGCTTAGCTGTAGGGTTCATACTGTGTCTTGGACAAGTACTAGGATTTTTAAGTGTAGGTCAAAATGATAGTGTTAGGACATAATCAGCCTCTTTTACATCATATAATAACATATACAAATCATATTAATACAGAGTAATAATGCATAAAAGGCCCAAACAGTCGTAGGGTTGTAACCTAAGATCTGATACTACTTGTAACACACCCAACATAGGTCATGGGTAGAGGAGGGTGTATGGGATCTATCTTAAGTTACATAAGGCTCATTTCTGATCTTAGCACATTGGATTTGTTCATTCAAATGGGGTTGGTCATGCAAGAATAAATTAAGGCTTTCTAGGTTAACTAGTAAAAGCGACACTTCTTAAACTCGGCTATAATTCTTCATATATTTTCATGACATATTTTTAAAATCAACTACAATCTATAAATCCCAATGGGTGAAATTATATTGGGATTCCATATATAGCCACATGGCAGTCCATATCATTCCTAAAATATATGATAAAAACTTAAACAAAGCATGGTACTAACATCTCAATTTGATCCATACGTTGTGCACTAAAAGCTTCTCTTAAACAAGATAAAATTTAACCATTTCCTTAGTTACAAGACTGACTTAATACCATGGGATAATCTAATGTGTGACATCCATATATGGCCATATGGATGTCCATCATCATATTTCCTAAGCCACCATACAATATAAATATCAAATTATAGGTTACCATCTCAAAGAAACGCATACATTCCTGGAGGCTATCAATCCAACGTCAGAGTTAGTAACATGATAAAACTATCATTTAATTAAGAAATAAGAGTACTATGAAAGCCTTCATGATACATATCAATAATCATACATAACATATTAGAAGACTACAAGTACTTATCTTGATCTATGCAACTAGCAACAACATGACAATTTTCCTCCCAACCATAGATCTCTACTTGGCGTATGTTTTTCCCACCAAAAGATCACCCCCAAGATGAGGTCCTATAATATCATGCTAGAAGGTATTTTATAGGATGGACACTAATGGATGATGCACTTCCTTTTTTGATATTTTCTCCCTCTCCTAGAAAGGAAAGCATTAATCGGTCTCAGGATTTCCCCCCTCTCCCACAGTGCCACTTACCACAAAATATAGCTCAATATGAGTGCAAAAAAAATTAAGATATCTACACATAATTGTCCCCCTATCCTGTTGAATAATATCAGTGATACAAAAACACTTACAACCTCCCGGGTCAAGTCTCAACTCGTATATCTACTAGAGCATTCAAAATAGGAGAACAATTGGGAGTAGATACATGTCCGGGATTGTCCCCCTCTCCCTTGGGATCTAGGACAATCAGTATGAGATATCCACAAAGAATTCCCCCCCTCTCCTTTTGGATAATATCAATGAAATAAAAATACTTCCAACCTCCAAGTCAAAGAAAAGACTCAAATCTCCACTAGAGCATTCTAAACAAAGCAGAAACAACTCTCCTGGCACCACAAATCGAATCCATACTAGGGAATTTGTATCACATGGGAAATACTACCACAAATACCCTATGGATCCCTACTAGGGAATCTAAAACACATGAAGAAATGTTCTCTAAGACCAATAGAATGGTTCACCAGATCCTCCTAGATATGCAAGCAAAACTCACTACAAAACTGTATAAGTATAATGGCCAAATCTCCCTTTGGCATTTGAAACCTAGCCAAACACTGACTCTACTATGGTCTTAGACATGCACAAACAATAAATTAATAACCTCTTAATAAATGGTATTTCCTCCAAAAGTTCATCTCTATATCACTGAGGAAGGACTCCCAAATCACCAAGGCTTCCTAACAACACTCATTGACTCATTCAAGTCTTGACTGATCCAATTGAATTCACTGATACCGACTCTGAAACACTGGTAGAGGCATTTCCCATTACTGGCTAATTTGAATTCCTCAAAATTAGCTCCAAAATCCCTTAACTGACCCTTAATTCCCCATAAGTTACTCCTCCTACATAAGGATGACTTGAATTCACCCATAATTTACTCCCATGCAATGGAGACAACTCAAATTTACAAGGACTTACTCAATTTATCCCAAGACCACTCTCATCCACTAAATACAACTCGAATTCATCTCATTAAATAAGTATTACTGACTTTAACCTAGAAAAATACATTAATTAACTGAATCCAAACTCCAATTACCTAATTGACTCTAATTGAATGCCAATTACACTAGTTTCACTAGTACTAGTGTAACTAGAGACTAACTCAAACTAACTGACTGTAACTTAGTTCAACTCAGACTAACTCAAATTAACTGAATATAACTTAGTTAAACTCAAACTAACTTAGATCAACTAATTGTAACGTAGTTAAATTTAATTTAACTGAAATTAACTGACATTAAATTAATATTAACTCAAATTAACTGACAGTAACTCAATATTAATTAAATAAACGCTCCAATTAGAATGGATTTACAAGAATTAGGTGCATGATTGACTCCAGAGAGTCAATTAGGTGCACAAGACATGAGTGAAGTTATAGTAGGCCCCATTAACAACTAGATGAGGAATATTCTCACAAGTGAGGGTGCAATTACTGCATGCATCTGCATGCAAGAAATTAATTATGTACTTTAGAACCCCATGGTCCAAGATTAATAAAATTGGGAAGACTAGAGTAATGTTAGGGGGAGTTGCAACTCCCAAACCCAACCCCTTCTCATATGAAATTCCAAGACCCCCCAACAACATTATTGACATCTTGTACCATTAATAATAATAATAACATCACAATATCCATGGTTCATGGTCCAGGCACCTAATTCCACCATAAAGAAAATACTAAAAATCACAGGTGTCTAGGACTTACCTTCAGGATTTCACAAATACATTTTCATAAAAAAAAACAATTTCCAAATCGGTGCACCTGGAAAAACATGAAGCACTACCTGTGATGCTTTTAAATCTATTGAGCACTGCTAGAGGTGCACTATTAGAAAATAAACACACCAGAGACTTTACAATTATTTGTAAAAATAACTAAACATGGTTGAATAATTATACACGGTTTTGGTCTATGGTTAGATTGGTTTGTATAAATTCATATCAAGAACTTATTCTTTTGTGTCCGTCAGCATTGTTGCACCAATACAAGAGATACATAGGAACACGGTTGAAAAATTAAACAAGGTTTTGGTTTATGGTCATACCTGTGCATCTAAAATCATCCATGCACTGGTTCTTGTTATGCCTCTCGACACCAAAATACAGTTTTTATCTGTGGTTATATCAGTGTGTCTAATCTTATATCATGCACTGCTACACTAGTATAAGTGATGAACCTATACACGGTTGAAAAATTATACACGATTTTGTTTTGTGATTAGACCAGTGCATCTAAAATCATATCATGCATGGGTGCTTGTTGTGCCTCTCGGCACTGGTGCACCGATAAAAGTGACACATTAGAACACTGATGAATAACTAAACACAGTTTTGGTTTGTGGTTAGAGCGGTGCATCTAAAATCATATCATACATCGGTGCAGGTTGTGCATCAACACCTGTGCACCTATAAAAGTGATGCACCAAAACATTGTTGAATAATTAAACATGGTTTTGGTTTGTGGTTAAACTAGTGCATCTAAAATGATATCATGCACCATTTTTTTTCCCTCTTGTCATTGATGTAATGGTGAAAGTGACGCACCATGAAATCGTTGAATAATTAAACATGGTTTTGGTTTGTGGTTAGACCGATGCGTCTAAAATAATATCATGCACCGGTGCTAGTTGTGCATGTCAGCACCAGTGCACTGGTAAAAGTAAGGCACTAAGAACAATGTTGTTATTTTTAATTACATTTATGTGGTGTGATATTCAACACATATCACATAGTATCAATGGCATGCTATAGTTGACAAGGTTTGCTAGCCCCACAAATGATGCACCTTGTAATATTTCAAGGTGCAACATTTGTGCGGTGAGAGTCGAACAAGACAAATGCACATAAGAGAAATGCTATGTTTTTTTTAACTAACTAAATTTAAGGTGAATTCTGAAATTTAATCCACAAAAACTTTAAATTCGAAAGTAAAAAAGACATTACCTAGACATTTGCGCGTTGGGGAGACATGGTTTCCATGTAGACCAAAAATCCAAATTTTCCTACCATTTGGAAAAAATCTAAAGCCACATAGCACACAACCAACCGAAGAAATTTAAGCATTAAAAACACTGATGTCAGGTCACTTTAGGGAGGCAATAATTGTACTAGTGCTTAGAAGCTCTATAGCACTAAAAGACGGTAAAAATGGTTTTACTGACCGACAATTTTTTTTATTTAACCTTGATATGGTGCACCCCATACGAAGATGCACTGATGTGTATGATAGTTATAAACACATAGGTAGTCAATATAAAACATAAAAATTGTGAAAAATAAATAAATTTAACCCTATCCTGGTGCGCTCCACTATACAATGCACCGATGCGCTGGAGTTACCCAAATGCATCATGCACGAATATTAAATTATTTTAAAATTTTATGTTTTTTCTTTTTAATTTTAACCTAATGTGGTGCTCCAAAGCATTGGATGCACCTATTCTTTTTGGAGATATAAATGCATCGTTAAAAAATATTTTTAAATAAATACTCGCGGCAGTTGTTTTAATTTCACCCTTCTATAGTGCCCTTAAGTAACAAATGCCTCAATGCGGTGGAAACAACCGAATGCACCGTTGAGGGATTTATTAATATAAAAATATTTTTCTCCATCGGTGCTTTAGGTATATAGAACGCACCATATTTGTTGATTTTTTGTTTTTTTTAAAACATATATAGTTTTCTAGGTAGAGGGTTTTTTAGCTAATACCAGTGCATTAAGTTTTGTCACACACTAGTGTGTACGTATGTTTCAAACACACCGATTTTTGTTTTGGGTTTAAATATAAAAAATTATTCTCCTCTCCTTTAAACATTGTTTGTTCGAATCGGTGCACTTTTTTTATTGATACATCAAGGTGTATATACTTAGGATGCAATGGTGTGTTTCGTATGTATAAAATCACCATATAAAAACATCTACTAGAACCTCTTCCCACTCTCCTATACTATAAATATATATTTGGGCTCCTTTTATAGGAGCTTCTGCAAAAACCTCCGCTATAAGGTGTTTTCCTTGTATTGCAAAATGTTTATTCTTGAAAACGAACCAGTGCTTACTACTGAGTCTATAGTGCTAGACACCAAAAAATGATTCCTCCAGTTGAGTGCTTCTATTGGAATTGGAATTGCACGAGACACTATTCATGAGGAAATTAATATTCAAAGGTAAATTGATGAGTATGAAGACATAATTACTTAACCCAAAATCAAGCTGAATACTACAAGACTAGCCAACGTGATGTCTCTACCTTTATTGACTATGGTTTTAAAATTCAAAATGAATAATGATCAAAGGGAATTTTATGAAATAACTCAATTCTTTCCAGCTCAAATCCAAGACACTTTTGATATTTAGAACCACATCCATGCTTGGAAAAATTCATATGTTCATACTTAATTATAGTTTGATAGCGTGGATATATGGTATGCATATATTTGAATAAATTCTCCTTGTAATCCCAAAATTCAATGAAACAACTTGTAATGGAATTCAACATGGAATGGTCTTAAATGAGTTCAACATTAAACAACAAATTGTGCTAAAATGTGGCAATTAACACAAAATCTATTAAATACTAGTTTCCATCTCCCATCCTTTGGAACAAAACATTATTTCTTCCCACATGATCAAGTATCTAAAACACTTGAGGATAGAAATCTAGTAACATGGAAAGGCATTCATTATATTCCATGTATTGATGAAGCAACTATCAAGAGATACATGGAAGAGACTGATAGGGATTCCACTTTAATCAATACTTTATTGCCCAAGGTTGAATTTTTTTTATGAAAAGATGAGCCAAAACATTGCTTCTAGTATAAAGCTCCTTTTAAGCAACATATTTTTCTAAGTAATATTATTGGTCAGCCTTTTGAAGGTAGGAAAGTATGTGGATGAAAATATAGAAAAGAAACCAAACAGGAATACTCTAGCCAAATGGAGGATACTAGCAATCAAGGGAGTTGAATTTTTTTTATTCCCTTTATCTTTGGTATAAATAAAATAGATGTTATAGAGAAATGGATTTTTTCTTGAGATTGTAAACTACTTTCAAGATTAATAAGAAGCCAAAGTTGGCCACTCTTGGAGACTTATTCTAGTGTTTTCCTTTGTGTGGAACTATTTCTTTGCATGATAATGTTGAAATGCATGTAAGAGTATTTGGTTTTGTTGCAGAACTTTCTCATGCAATGATGATTTTTTCTTTTAATTGTTTTTCCATAGTTGTTGAACAATGAACGTTAAATTTTAACTGGTTATTTTAAAAGAGGCTAGGTTGAATATTCATTATTGGTTATTGCATGTATCTTTGTCATTAATATTCAACAAACAACTTTATGTTTTATTGGCCTAAATAATTATTTATTTCATATTCACTTTTGATCTTAGATCATGTATAGGTATTTAGATTTAGTATCACATTATGTTTTTGGATTTAGAATTGTATTTAGTATTTAGATTTTAATAACTCAATGGGCTATATCCTTTTATTTGCAACCAAACAAACAAGTTAGAGGAGCTTGCTATCTCAAACAAAGATAAGTATAATTAAACCTTAGATTTGTGATATCTTCCTTATTTTGACCATGGACATTTGTTTGTGTCAACAATTTGGTGCTAGAAGGAGGGACATTCCTTTGTGTAGATGAACATAGTATTTGTATGCACTAGGTTTTTATAAAAATAAAAATAAACCCAAGTCATTGTTCGACCACCGTCACTTGTAAGGTAAAAATATCCCTAATCCTCAAATGAATTTCCAAGATGAAAAAGTATATTTTGGAAATCCCAAAGTACCCTAATCTCAACCACATTCTAAAACTAAACTTTAAAATACCATTTTTTTGTTTCTAAACTAAAAGTTCAAGCTTCACAATGTATTACTCGAGAATTTGTTGTAAAAACAAGCAAAAATTACCCCTGATGTTATAGTTGCCTAGACATACTAAAGCACATATAAAATTTATCTATATTGAAGACGATGTCCTTGTATTGTATGTAGATGGTTTGGTTTCTCATTTTTTGGATGATATCCTTGAACCTATACCTAATTCCTCCTAACACTACATCTGATAGTCCCATCGATTCAAATTTTGTGACTAAGGCTACCAAATAATGTATACATGATAACTATAACTATATTATGTTTAGGAAAATGAAAATCAGCACTCTAGTTGTCTAGATCAAGATTCTCTTTCTTTTCTAGGGAAGCTACATGACTTACATAAACATATTGAAAGATTGTTGCTTAAATTTGATCCAAATAAGTTTGGGTATCTTGAAGATAAATCTTCCAAGTGGTATTTTAACTTGCTTATAGGTTCTATAAGTTATTGGAATCCATTTGAAATGTCATTTTTCGTTTTAGCTAAATTTGGTGATGAGAGAGCCCCAAATGCTTTAGTATTAGAGTTTCCATCGATGAATATGGATAGTAAAGAATGAATCAATTATTTTAATCAACATTTTACAACCATCTTAAATAAAATCCTAGAAAAAAATAGACCTAATGGAAATGTTTAGAATTAATTTTACACATATGTGTTTCTTATTTCCCTTACCATGTTTGTTAAAGGGGCGGGAAAGGACAACTTAGTAGAAAAATTAAATTAATCAATTAGTCTCAAAGGAAATATTGGATTACATGAAAATAAAGTTGCACCTTATTCTAAAAAGTCCTTGCAAACAATTAAACAAAACACATAAACTAAGGACAAATATTCCACTAATTTGGAAAGATTGCAAAGAATTGTTAAGAAACTTTATAATGAAACAATTGATCTAAAGAAGAATTTGGCTAAAGGAAGTTCAACAAATAAAGTATTCAAACCATTCCTTAAAACAAATACAACATCTCTTGATGCTCCTTCAAGTAATTCAAATTTAGATTTGGAAAATTTCACTATGGACAATTCCTAGAGAGCACATATGGCCAATCACTTAGAGAAAATTTGTACTCAATTTGTCGATATTCTTGGAGTGTTTGTTTCTTCACCCACGTAGTCGAATACATCAAACCAAAATACTAAAGAGGTTGTTGATGAAACAGAACAAGAAGAGGATACTAAAAAACCAAACGAGACAAAAATGTTGCTTTAGGATTTATTGCTTGGAAAACTGAATGAAGATGATGAAAGGGATGAGATAATTAAAGAGATGCATGCCACTCAGAACCAAAAAATGGTTATAAACTTGGGAGTAAAGGAACTACATCCCCAAAATCAACATCTTCAACTTCTTCCAACCTTGTGAAGACAACTTCTTATGTTGCAAAAAACACAACTACTTCCTCTTATGTTCTAAGCTCAAATATAACAATCTTGAGTACTTAAAAAGGACAAAAGCTAATGTTTCAATGTTTTACCTCTAAAATTTAACTCAACAGAAAAGGTTGTACTAAATTTTTTGTTGTAATGGCCAAGTACGCAAATAATCAAGGGAAATCAAAGATAGACAGAGGCCAAAAGACATAGGAATGAATTGTATTTTTCATTAGGGTGAAATCATGAATCCGGGTGTCTATTCCATGCAAATAATTTTTCCAAATCCATATTCCATAATATTTTGGCCGAACTAATTTATGTTTTTAGCCGAAAACATAGAACTAACTTTCGGCCAAAAGTTACTTTTAATGGATACCTTTAATTTTAAAGTTAGAAAGAACTAAATTTCTAACTTTCTAACTTTAAAATTAATGGTATCCGTTAAAAGTAACTTTCGGCCGAAATATTTGTTCGGTCGAAAACCTATAAATTTTTCAGAAATGGAATTACATTTCATTTCCCACTCTTCTTCCAATTTCGGATAAATCGGATCATATCAAATACTTACAATTTCTCTTCACAAATAATACCATTAGTTGCATAATTCAATCTACTTTCTATAGATGCAAATTTTGTTGAATTTGGTGTGATCCACTAATTTTAAATATTATATTTCTTAGAAGGTGTCTGGATTGCTTCAAAATTTAATAGAATTCATTGAAATGAAAATTCAATAACTTCTTAAAGACACAATAAAAAAATTTGGAAAAATCATGGTTCCCAACACTGATGTGTTGTCTTCAAAAGGGTACTTTTAGTTTTTTTTTTTTTTTTTAATTGGAAATTAGGGAAGATGTTGTGTCAAACTAAACATGTAAGTTTTATGCTAGCTTTTCAGATTGGTCCACTTCAAAAAATTCTAATAATTATTGCATGTGGTTGTTGGATACAAACTTATAGACAACCTTTAGTACAATCTATCTAGATCATCATAACATATTTTGTTTTTAATGAACAATAGTTGAATAATGAATAAACTGGTGTCAAGAAACATGACTATTTATCATAATTTCATTAATTAATAATGTACTATCAAATACTTGCAAAAATAACATATCAAATGCCAATAAAAAAAAATCTAAAAAATAACCGATAGAAAGCTAACACAATTATCTACAACTTTTTTTTTTACTACAAAATGAAATTCTAAATACAAATCTAATTTTTCTTTGCTCGAAGTTGAAAAACTTGCAAAAACAACACTGCTTTTCTCATAACCCTGCCCTCCCCAAAATAGACACCCAGATTCATGATTTCACCCATTAACAATGATACACATATAAGTACAATGTGAGGTGATGCTTGGTTTCATATTCCAAGTTGTCCCTTGGACTCCTGGTGACTATTCCTCTTTATTCAATATTACCTAACCCAAAGGATTAGGTTTCTGACATCCCCCCCCTTAATCCGAAGGGGTGTATGTGAGTCCAAGCAGAGAGTCGAAAACTTTAAGTTGACAACTATCAAGTGTTGAACATTTCCTACTTGACAATTTGATCATTTTCCAAGTAATTTAGCTATAAGAGGGTGTCTTATGTTAATAGAAATTTTTCTCTAAATTTGGTGGTTTTGGGATGACCAAAAACTTTAGAACTTGGCACTAACTCTGGTTTTGGATCAACGGTTCCCTATGGAACTTATATCTAACTCAATTTTTTCCTCAAGGGTTCCCTCTAGAAGTTATCTCTAATGCTCAGTGGTTCCCTATATAAAATGGTGGTTTAGGATCACCATAGAATCTGGAACTTGTCTCGAAGTCTCAGTGGTTCCATCTAGAAAATGATGGTTTAGGATCACCACAAAATAATGTCTAGTATACTTTGTAAGTCTTATACTATCATTCTCTAAGCAACATGGCTCTAACTTTATCTATGGCTATGGATCTGACTTTGGCTAGATGGCTCTAGCTCTAGTTTAGGCTCACTTGTTTCCATAGTGTATATGTTTATGTACCAAACAATATATCAGATTAATAAGGCTTCAAAACTCAAATAATAACTGTAAAACCATATGTTCTTCCATGTCATATACAATGTGATAAGTAGGAACACTTTCTACTGCAAGATACGTCAAAAATTGAGATTGAATTATTCTGTATGACTAATATATTTTCTTGGTTGTTGATGACCATCAACGATAATGGATCCACCCATAGTGAATCTCCAATATTGCAATTTTATTCAAATTTGAACATGTATTTGAAGAATGATTGTCCTTCCATAATTATGAAAAGGATGGAGATCAAAGCATTGATCCTCTATGTGGCCAATTCGATGAAAATGTTGGTAATGATGTTGAACAAGTGAAGTTGAATCTTCTTGAAGGAATCTAGAACTTTGAAACTAGATTGAACTGGCATAATCTGTAGTATGAAAGGTTAGTTTCTTATCATATTTGATGCCTTCTCTTTGGTTGTTGTTCATGAGTTCTTCCCAAGTTCTAATGATGGGAATGGGAAGATTACATTGAGCATGTTCATGATGATATTCATCTTCTACATCTGTTGTTGTTTCATTGAATTGGTCATGTTCTAAAAATTGATAGGAATCATTATCAAACTCAAAATAGGGTTATTCTAAACAAGCATTAGTTCAAAATGTTGATTCCTTCGCTTTGTTTGATCAAGATGGAGCCGAGTCTAGAGAAGTTCCACATTTTCTTGTGAATCCTACAAACAAGTTAGCATGGATTGGAGAGTTGCTTTGTTGATTTTGATTTCGTCATCAGAATTTGTGAGTGTTAGAGTGTTCAATAACTCTAATAATTCTTCAATTCAATCCATTAAAATACTAATTGAGACCTCACAGGGCTTGTTGCAAATCCACTGGTTCAAAATAATATTCAACAACTAAAATTTTAACTAAGTAGATGAAGGGTATTAGTTTCTACCAAGAATGCACTCAATACAGTTCAACTTAATTTCGTTTGACACTCACAAAAAAATATTTCAAGGATCAAAATGTAAGGACACTTATAAAAAATGATTTTTTTTCAATTGCTTGATTGCATGTGCTTCAATTGTCTTTTAAGAAATAATATGCCATACCTTTGTTAATATCTTCAAAAATTGTGAATACAGAGCTGATAAGTCTTCTTTCTCTAGCAATGGTGTGCTTATCAATACTGGTTGTTGCAATCGTTTGGTGGCACTTAGTTATGGAATGCTCCTTGTAAGGATCATCTTAAAATGGGAACTCATGGAATTTTTCCAATCGAATCTTTGTATAGAATTTGTAGTGTATGAAAGGAATGAAATGCTACATAGTTATAGCGGGAATCTCGAAAACAAAAACAACTATAGTACATGGGATTTAGTGTCTATAAAAGAGATGAGGATTGTGATTCCAATTAAATATACATATATCCCTACTAATTGATATATATTAACCATCTACAAATGTTCCTGAGCATCATTATAGCCTCCAGACATAGATCCACTTCAAAATACCTCAAAGGATCAATTGTAATCTCATAAAACATATGTAATTAATACATAAATACCTTGAGTAGCCAAAATATTGACAATCACTCATGTATCTACTTGAAAATTTAAGGCTTGGTAATTAAAAGTCAAAATTAACCGTAATAAATCAAAATCTAGGAGCTTGTGACCCAACAAGAGAGCTTAAAGAAAGTATTAAAACACATTGTTTGAACTTTATTCCTTCGAACAGAACCACCAACTTCTTATTTTCTAACATTTGGGTGCAAAAGCTTTAATATTCTTGAAATATGTTGAAACAACCAAGAGTGTTACAACCGTCAGCCTGGTTGCATTCTTTCGATGATGGTTCTACCTTTTTATGCTTTAAAGTTTGTTCGTTGTTATGATTTTTCTAATGATCTATAGTGGAATGAATCATTGTTGTAGTGACCTTGAGGATACCATGATCAACTATCATAATGCACCAGATATTGAGAATGGCCAAGAGAAAGCATGTGTAATAAATGTCACATTTAGTATACTAGATAGTTGTGTCTTTAAGTTGGAAACCAACAAAATCCAAACTATGGTTTGCAAAATATTCAAGGACGTGCTACTCAGAATGATTGACTAAAAGACATATTACTACACTTAGTTAAGACTTGGATTTTTCCTTTGTCTTGGATTAAGTATTATGATATGGAAGGTAGAGGTATTTCTCACTTTGGGGGGGGCGGATTATGATGCCTAAGAAATCAAATCAATTGAGGATGGATCAATAAAGCGAGAGAGGATTTTCTTGCATAAACAAATATCTAGAAATGGGAGGAAGAATACAAGTACATCATCGATCAAGGATACAATATTACACCCCGAGCTAATATCGAGTTACCAATATGGGGATCTATTCATCAACAAGGTTGTGGGATAATCGATTATGGACTGGGAGGGATAAGAGTAAGAATAGGTTGAGGAGATGCATACTGGGAGCGACAAATATATGGAAGAATATTGGATCTTCCAAATATACATAGCAATGGTGATTGAGGTTAAGAGAATCTCAAGCTCAAACTCCATGGAAATTGAAACATGTAAAATAAAGAGATGAATCTGGAATGGAAGTTTGACGGGATCAAACTCAAACTCCATGGAAATTGAAATGTGTAATGTAAGGGGATGAATATGGATTGGAGTTTTGACAGGTTCCACTTTATCAAAACATTGGTAACCACTCACATATAGGGTTTTACTATGTTGAAATTGAGGTTTGGTTTGACTGAGCTTTCTTCCATGAGGTTGTAGGTAATGGAATGAAGAGTTTACATGTAGGTAGAGTGAGGTCATGAGCATTAGGGTTATGCCAAAGAAGAAGGAACTAGGTAATGCATTGTCTTAAGTGGAAGAGAGGAGAACATTGAAGGAAGACATAAATAACTAGTCTAAAAAAATTCCCAAGCACAACTGAATTTTCCCAACAATGCTTTATAACCCCTAAGAACTATAGGGTGCTCTAATACCATTATTGGGATGCCCAAGTAGGACTATAAGCAAGGACAATCAAATATAAGTAGATACCAAAAGACATAGTCTTGAATTGCATTTTTCATTAACATTGATACACATATAAGTACAATGTGAGGTGATGCTTGGTTTCAAATTCCAAGTTATTCCTTCGACTCTTCATGAATATTCGTCTTTCTTCAGTATTACTGAACCCAAAGGAATAGGTTTCCAATAGTTTTGAATGAATATGTTCAAAACAAACAAAAAATAATTATTGTTATTGAAAAATATAAACTCATAGTTAACGCAATAAATTCTAAGCAAAATTCAATAGTTAATGAACCTATAAATAGAAAAATTCAGGTTTCTAGGACTCCACCTTTCTTGCATACTTTTGAAAGTTTTAACTAGAATGTCTATAATTGTTTAATTGATTTTCAAGCCACTTGGAATGTTATTCCATATTTTGTTTACAAAAAATTGAATGCATGATTAGTCAATGAGCCACACGTAATTCAATTGAACATATCATAAGTTAAACTACTTAGTGAACTTAAAGATGCTCTAATATACTAGCTTCAAATCCAATAGTTCATCAAGTAATTGGCATAATTGTCGTTGACATTATAGAATATTATGGAATATCGGTGAGTAGGGATTGCTCTCAAAACTTGGAAGGTTATTTTGATATATATTAGTCAAAATTGTGGCTACCATGGAAAGGTAAACAAAATAAAATCAAAATAGATCAAAATAAATACATGAAACACATGGTTACTAAGCTTGATCAAATGAACTAGTTTTGTTTTCGATTATGTCGTGGGAAACTATTTTTGGAAAATTTAATGCAAAAAATTCATCTTTCAAATCTAACAAAAACCTAAATTCATTCATTGCACTTGTATTCATGTGCAATAATGTAAATTAGTGCAAATAGGTGGTTTTAGCACAATTAATTTAGAAGTTGTGTGCAAGCTTATGGATTTGAAATGTATAGAAATTTAGAAATGACCGACGTGTTTTAGGTGGACCCTACACCCATAATCATGATCATTCGAAGCTATGGCACAATATAAAAGAAGAGGAAAGTAGAGTATCTATAGAAAATTAAAAACCAGTCGTTAATTATACAAATTATAGATAAAAATGTTGGGGATACAGTTGAGAAAAATAAGGTTGACAAATTGAATAATATAATAAATAAATAATTATATTATTATAAAAGATATTTTTTTAAAACTTAGGTGGAGTAATTTAGTGTTGGTTCATAAGAAGAATGGAAAAATCAAACTTTATGTTGATTTCTTAATTCTAAATTGGGCATCCAAGAAAGATAATTATTTGGTTCATCCCATGGAACAAATTCTTGAATTAGTTTCTTGTTTTTAAATGCTTTCTTTATTGGATGGCTTTTTTTCAATATAACTAAGCATTGGTCTCTAAGAATTATGGACTAAAAAATACTTTCTAAGCCAAATGGGGTACTTTTTCATATAAAAGAATGCATTTTGGTGTTATCAATGTAGGCTTAACATCCCAATGAGAAATGGACATTTTCTTCAGAGGATTGATTAATCAGAGTGTGGCAGTATACTAATACAATTTAACTATATATATTCCAGGAATATTTCTGATAATTTGCAACATCTCAAGTGGATTTTTAACAGGTTGAAATATGGAACATTACTCAATCATAAGAAAAGTATTTTTGTAGGAACTGATGGAAATTGCTTGGACATGTGACTTAAAAGGATAGTATATTGATATCCTAGGAGGACTAAATATCATGCTCATATTTCCTTACCCCGCAGTAAAAATTCTATGTATCCTTCTTTGTAAAAAATAATTTCATCATAAGGTTTTCCTCTCATTTTGAAAAAGTGATCAAACCTCTCTAGAAAATGATAAAAAGGGATGCAAAATTTAAATGAGGTCCCTTAGAAGAAGAAGCTTTTGAGAAGGTAACAATTGTTTTTGATATATTTCCAACATTATGTGGCATTGATTTTGAAAAATATATATTTCTCTACACATTCTCTTTGGGTTACTCTCTTGGTGTTGTACTTAATAAGAAACATATTGAAGGAAATGAGTTTCCAATCTCATTCATTGACATAGGTTTACAATGAGTCATATTGAATTTCCCAATGATTGATAAACAAGCCTATGATCATGATTAACCTCGATAAACCATTTGAACTGTATATCTTAAAAACAACACAAAATTCATTGTCCCTTGCATAGTTGTGAGATCATTGTTAAATCAAAATGAGCTTAGAGAAAGAAGGAGCAATTGGATGATGGAAATCTAAGAATGTGATATTGAAATCAAACCTACATCTATTCACAAAGGATGAAGATTCTGCAAACTAGCTGTTGAAGCTCAAGATCATACTCATAATGATGAAGAAGGTTAGAATAATGAATATGTTGTACAGAATTAATGAACTCTTATGCATCCTAGCTAATATTTTTCCATTGTATTATGAAGTTAAATATATTTTATATCATGGATTGAGACCCACTTATCTAGATTTAAATAAAAGTATAGCCTTGAGATAAAAATTTGATCAAACCCAATTGATTGAAGGTGTTTTATTAAAAAAAATAGGATGGATTTTTTCTAAT
The DNA here is from genome assembly GCA_001517045.1 of Pseudotsuga menziesii. Taxonomy (NCBI): domain Eukaryota; kingdom Viridiplantae; phylum Streptophyta; class Pinopsida; order Pinales; family Pinaceae; genus Pseudotsuga; species Pseudotsuga menziesii. Next base: position 103,043 of record LPNX010429076.1, on the reverse strand, counting down.
ACATTTGGAAGATAATAATGTTGAGAAGGTCTTATAAGAGTTGTATGAGTCCGAAAAGTGGGGAACTTTTAGAGAAACTACGTCTTATAAAGTCCCAAGAGCTAATAAATCTTGTCCTACAATCCTTAAATATGTCCATGCTTATGTGAAAATGTGTAAGGTCTTCCCGTTGTGTGTTGGAAAATATAATAAACCAATTTTCCCCTACAACCAATTAGAACTTATATACCTTTTGAGAAATGGAGATTAAATATTATTGGTGAAATTAATTCTAATTTTGTAAAACAATACAAATATATATTAACAACTACGAATTATTTCACCAACTGGACATGATCCATTCCTTTAACATATATAAATGAAGCAACATTCATCCAATTACCAAACAACATCTAATTACTAGGTTTTGTGTTCCTTCTACACTAGTATTTAATAATGCTTCATATTTTTCTTCATTGAAGTTAAAGTGAATTTCCTTTAGACGGAGACCATCATCCATTGGAAATGGAGTAGATAATTCCACTATAAAAAACCTCATACAAATACTTAAAAAGATAGTAGTTCATCATTGTTGAAATGGGCACATTGCTCTCTCAAATTCTCTTTGAATATATCGAGTTATACCAAAAATTACCCAGGTACTTCTCCTTATTTCCTTATGTATGGAAATAAGTTATTATTCCCTTAAATATAATATTACATTCATTGTAGTTATACCATCCTCATAGAGGGTAAAGTTCCTCCTTATTTCCTTATGTATGGAAATAAGTTAGTATTCCCTTAAATATAATATTACATTCATTGTAGTTATACCATCCTCATAGAGGGTAAAGTTCCTTGACTCTCCATAATAAAATTAACACTTTTCTAAGTTTAGATGAAGAGCATGAGAAAGTCAAATAGACATTCATATCCCATCAACATATTGTTAAATCATGTTGGTTTAATAAACATCCATATTGGGATAATAATTTTGAAATATGTGAATGTGTGCTTAAGTGAGACAAACCAAATGTACCAAAAGGAAAACATTCAATATTTAAACAAGTTTGCTTTGGGCCCTTTCAAGTGGCTAAAAATATTGGCCTTGGAACTTACAAAATACAAAATATGAAGGGAGAGTTAGAAATTTTTTGTGTCAATGGACAAATTCTAAAGAGATATTTTTGTTAGTTACTTTTTTTTGTTGGCAAAGTGGTGGAACCCCCCTGACTAGCAGGTTTTCCATTGGCTAAGTTACCACGAACCAAGGGCATCTAAGTCGTCAAAATCACCCAAGGATCGCACTCGGCCTGGACCACACCAACCCTTAACATGGTTGGATTTTTTGGTATCTATGGGATTAGAATCAACGACCTTTCAGCTTAGGGGGCATCTTAACCATACCCCACCACCAACTTTTCTACATCTCATGGATAATATTTTGGTTAGTTACTTTAATGGCAGCTTCCATATTCATATTAGGTTTTATTTCCAATAGATTTGAATTATTGTTGTTATCTTATTTCAATTTCAAGATAGTATAGGTTTTAAAATTCACTTTTAATAGTTTTTTATTTTATAAATTTTAAATTCTAGTATTTAGATTCTACTAAGTTTTGAATTTGCGCCATTTATTTCTTTAATTGATAATAAATTCCTTCATATCGCCTATACATATGCTGATTAGTTAATTGGAATTCATATTCTAAGTTCTTTGTTGAGTCTTGTCAATGGAAGGAACACTTGCTAATCCTTGTAAAGTCTCATAGTTTTTTAATTATGTTTGAGGAAAGGGTGTGGTGAATGAATGGTCTACAAAATACTTGAAGGAATCATAACAATGGTGGAGCTTATATTTTTTTGATCGAATAACTTATAGAAATTTTAATACTTCAATTAAGTGATGATTCAACCAATTTTAAAATTCTATCTATTTACACTGACTCGTCACTGCATGTAAAAGGTGACCATTCAGACATCTAAGCCAAGCACTTTTAGGTAAAATTTTAATTGCTCAAGCATGGATAATCCTTTCTTAAAAATATGCATCATTTGACTTGGTTGTAAAGACCGATTGTTTCTTTCATCACTAGTACAAAAACTAAAAATGTGACGGTAAAGCATGGGAAAGGAAATTCAGCTCATTATAGGGGAGCGACAAATATTTCAATCGAGCCCATGGATGCTCATTGGAAGCATAACAAGGTCTATTATGTTGGATTGGCTTCATTAAGGATAGAGACACTCACGTGTAGTCAAGAAACACCATAGCGAGGCGAGAAAACATATTCATAGAAATATTTAACCTACTTCTAACAAAGCCCCATGATTATGAATATAGATTGGAACATTAATTTAAGGTCCAAGGAAATCAACTTCATGATATCTCTTTCTTCAAGTTAGAATCCCATGTTATTTAATTTGAAATAATGGGATACTCTCAGGTTATATCATGAAGAAATTAAGTTTATGAGTATTAAATTGAGCACATAGATATGTGGACAAACACACAACTCACAAGATAGATCACACAATTTACTTAGCAATTGAAGAATGAAACAATGCAAAAATGGCTTGCAATTGTGAATGCTTTCATTAATCAAAAAGTAATTAGATAATAATTACAATGTAATACAATGGCTAAATAGCCACATGCAATTCGAATCCACATGAGGAAATTCGAATTGATTAGACTCTACTTGACTGTAGGTAACTAAGACCTTGTCTAAATCATTATCGGAGGACTCAATAGTTAACTGACCTTGTCTAAACCATTATCGGAGTTCATCGAAGTTCTAAAACAAAACTCAAGTGTCTAATTGAGTGTTAACTAAGGATAACTGACTGTGGTAGGTGAGGAATGCACCTCTCCTACATGCGGCCATGCAAACCTAGATCTAGTTGAATGTAACTGACTCCTAACTTAGATTGACTAGTCACTAACTGAACTCAACTAATGAAGGTTGGTATTGGCACTCCCAGTGGCTCCTAAATTGTAGGGATTGATCTAGGAGGCTCCTAAACTTATGCATGCAAGTGCAATTAATGGAAATAGGCCTCAATTAGTTTTCCCCACACTTTAGAAACTGGA